>JAQQZT010000040.1:7786884-7807380 GCA_030068275.1 Clarias platycephalus
GTTCCTCTATAGAAGGTGGTCAGGATCGGTGGTGGAAGCTGGGCCTTCCTCAGTCTTCTCAGAAAGAAGAGACGCTGATTAAAGCTTACAGTTACTATAATTAATGTGTGGTTTCAGGCATATTCTTCTTTTGTTTTATTTTATTTTATATATTTTTATTTTAACAGAGAATTTATTTAGATGATATTGAGATGAGTAATTGCACTAGATCTACTGTATGTATGCATAGAGGTCAGATTTAAAATATTTTATAATGCTGTTTAGTTTCTAATTTCTCTAACTCTCCATCTGTCCTGCAGCTGGTTTCAGGAGGCCCGTGGTCCTGTTCGGTCCTATAGCTGATGCTGTTGCTAATAAACTGGCCACCGAGCTGCCAGAGGAGTTTGTCATTGCCAGTAAGTAGGGGCATAATTGATCATAATCAACTTAGAGAGGTCATTCCTTCAGAATAGTTGGTTCAGAGTTGGTTCTGTAGATACAGTTTATCATTGTATGGGTTGTTTAAATGAGCAGTATGTAATATGTGAGTTTCCATATTCTCTAGTGGCACTTCATATGCATTGAATTTCTTTTTGATGAAAAGGAAAAGCTGATTGAAATTGGCAAAACTATCCAGATCCAACACATTGCAGTATTTTTTGGAAAATGTGATTATTACGGATATACACTACCCGTTAAAAGTTGGGACAATCCTTCTAATTGCGTGGTCTTTTTTGATGTTTCTTTCTTTATACACTGTAAAACAATGCGGAAGCATCCGAAATGTACAATAATCACCTTTGAACAGTTAATATTGAGATGTTTGTTATTTATGCTCTGTAAAACCTTCATAACGTCTCTAATCTGAGGTGCTGTTAATTGATTTCTGAGGCTGGTAACGATAAATGAACTTCTCCTCTGCAGCAAATGTAGGTTTTGGTCTTTCTGTCCTGGGAAGGTCTCCATGAGAGCCAGTTTCATCATGGTGCTTGATGGGTTTTGCAAATGCACTTGACAATACTGTTCTTGCAACTGTTCAAGGACAGCTGACCTTCCTGTCTTAAAATAACAACTGACGGTTGTTGTTATTCCGGCTGTTATAGTTACATAATTCAGAAATGTTTTAATCTTTAGTATTGTTCTAGAATGTAGAAAATAAATCACTAAACAAACAAAAAAAAAAACATGCATTAGAAGCTGTGTCCAAACTTTTGACTAGTACAGTATAAAATATTTAACGTTACTGTTAAACTGCACCTTTAAGTTTCAGGGGAAAATATCACATAAATATTTCATACATAAGAATTAGTTTCATTTTTAAGCCAGCTAGTGATATTTCAGTGACTCCTCCATCAGTCACTTTTAGTCAGGGAAAATCATTTCTAATCATTACTCTTTTCTGTGATGCCCGCTCTTTAGAAACAGAGCCTAAAGATGCAGGGTCAGAGAAGTCTTCCGGGGTGGTGCGTCTCAACACCATCCGACAGATCATCGAACAGGTAACGCCAATCATATTCACCACATGCACCTTAAGCTTAAACCGGCCAAGTTATGTTTAGAGTATTCCCATTATTTTTATGCTTCTTACAAAAAATGCACATTGCATTAAAGAATCTCAAATCTATAACAATTAACTGTTTATTATTCCTGTATTTAAATATCAGTGTGTATTCTCTCCCTTTTTCTCTGGCTCCTGCTCTCCCCAGGATAAGCATGCTCTGCTGGACGTGACCCCAAAGGCCGTGGACACATTAAACTACACGCAGTGGTACCCCATCGTCGTTTTCTTTAATCCAGACAATAAGCATGGGGTGAAGACCATACGGCAGAGGATTATCCCTAACTCAAACCGCAGTGCCCGCAAACTCTATGACCAGGCTATGAAGCTCAGGAAAAACTGCTCACACCTTTTCACCGGTGAGTCCCAGAGATATACAGATAGAGATATACCGTATGTATTATGTATTTACCTTATGTGTTCATGTACATCTTCTGGTAAGTAGCTATTTACATAACCAGTACAGACACGCCAACTTTACAGTCTTATTAGATGTATAGAAGATTAGATAATATTGTCTCAGAAAAGGCATCACGGTTAACACTGTCGCCTTGCACCTCCAAGGTCTGGGTTTGATTCCTGCCTTGGGTCTGTGTCCATGGAGTTTGCATGTTCTCCCTGTGCCTGGTCGGTTTTCTCCAGGTGCTCTGGGTTCCTCCCACAGTCCAAAGACATGCAGATTAGGCTAATTTGTTTACCTTCCCTTAGCTTTGATTATGGGGTGCCATGTGGTGGCCAAATCATGTGTGAAAATGATGCCCCATCCTCCCAGAACCACTCTTTCATTATTTCAGTACTGGAATCTGGCTGTCCCAACAGGAGAGGAAAAACTGGAGATGATAACCTGGTCATTCAGTACATTCAGGTCATCAGCTGACTTTATTTTATTACCATACAGTACAATGGGGCAAAAACGTATTTAGTCAGCCACCAATTGTGCAAGTTCTTTGCCCCACTGTATAATGTTGCTGAGCCTAGACCTGTCCAACTTACAAAAAACCCAGATTATTATAAATACAGTGGTCACTATGCATGATCGCTTCATGCATTTCCTTCTTACCCTGATGCACTCATCACTCTGGAACAGCGTCAGTCTGCACTCATCAAATCACATGACCTTTTTCCATCGCTCCAAAGTCGAAATCTGGATGCTTTCTACCAAATTGAAGCCCATTTTCTGATTAATCTCACTAACGAATGGTGTTCTTATGCCCACACAGCTGTTTAGTCTCACCACTTAATTTCATTACATGCAACTTCATGTAGTCTTTAAGCGATCTCAATTTATGACCACATTTCCTCCACAAAGTTGACAGTTCAGAATTACCCTTGCAGATTTCAGGGTTCTTAAACAATGTTCCAGTAATTTCAAATCTTTATTGTTTTCTTTGCTTGATGCAGAACAAAAATTTGACCCTTCTGAAATGGTGACTTTTTTTTGGCTACGCAATATATTTAAAGACAGTACTGTACAGAGTTTCTCCATTTGATATTAGCTTGTGTCTGATAATATTCATGCTCAGCATGCTTCTGGAAAATTAGTGATTTTAGCAGTCAGTGGAAATGTGGTTAACTAAACAGGTCAATAGGTGAATCTGCAGAACAAGGTGCTCAGATCGAACATCTTAATTCCCCCCCCCCCCCTTCTTGTTTCTTTACTGTGCTAGTTGTTATTGATCTGAACGCAGCCAATGATGCATGGTACGGCAGTGTGAAAGACTGCATTCGGCAGCAGCAGACTCAGGCTGTGTGGGTCTCAGAGGGCAAGGTAAACACCAGACGTTGTCTTTCTCCATCATCCTTCACTTCATCTTATATTTTCAGTATCCTTTCCTTCACCTATTTCATTAACTCACTTTCAAAAATCACTAGTATTAGTATATTTTCATCATCATTCCATGCATTTACTTTCCTTCTTAGTATTCATTTGTTAGTTATATTTAGACCTCTTTTGTTTCTTCCTGTGCTGTTTACTGTTCATTTTTCTTTGATTGTTCTCTACAGCTTTGCTTTTGTTGTGTGTGTTTCTGTGTGTGTATGTGTGTGTGTGTGTGTGTGTGTGTGTGTGTGTGTGTGGTTTGTTTTCTTGTTTGCACTCCTGTCTGTACCCAAGATCCATCATGTGTCTCTTTTAGCTGGACGGGATGGCCGAGGGAGACCTTGATCTCCACGACGACCGCATGTCGTATCTATCGGCGATGAGCGCCGACTATCTGAGCATCGACAACCGTGTGACCAGCGACTACGATGACACTCCTGACGAGGGAGGAGCCTATACGGATAACGAGCCTGATGACTCGCTAGAGCGTCAGCGTGTGTCAGCTATCAGCAGATCCTCCGAACCGGTCATGCCAGAGGAGGTCTGAAAGCACACACACACACACACACACACACACACACACACACACACACACACACACACACACACACACACAGCTATAATGAACACATAGGCCATCAATTCTCTACAGCTTTTAGGAACTGACATGCACATACAGTATAAACACACCACTCAGAAACATTCTACAAAACAAATAATACAAGCACAAATATGAGACACACACACTTAGTTTCAAGGTGTTTCTCTTACCGTTTGTTCAGATTATTGTAAACATTATGATCATGAAATCAGTGGAATACCTATCTCACTTAGTTTATTAAACTCTGGAGTAATATAGAGTAACACAGGCTCTTCTGCCCCCTCCTGTTTAATGCTTGTAATGACACCATTCTTGACTGACAGTCAAAGCATTCACAGAGAAATTGCCAAAACTTACAAAACTTCTGGAGAAACGTACATCATGACCAGTTACATTTTAATGCATAAACATAAAATACAGCTACTAATTAAAGGAATTTAAGGTGATTGTTTAGTTTTACAGCTTCACCTCATGTTACCACTTTGACTAGCGCCATGGATTCTCAAGAGATGGGAAAGGTTATGAATGTGAAGCAAGGAAAATATTTTGTTAAGCAAATTATGTTGTCAGGTCTCTAACCCTAACCCTCTTGGACGAGAAAAGGGTAAAAAATCTGAAAAAGCTATGAAAATCTGAAAACTCTCCTCTTTCTGAGCTAATGTTTCTACTCTAGTCTCTAGACTGATAAACTGCCTTCATAAAGGCAAGTTTAGAAAACGGAGGGATTTTGCTCTGCTCAAGTATTTCTTGAAGTTTGGCCCGGTGACAAAAAATTCCTGGGTTTCATTTGGACTGCAGTTGATGACCCCGGCTGTGCAGTCATCATGTGGTGTGTGTGTGTGTGAGAGAAAGAGTCTCTCGAAACAGACCATCCTTGAGTAATGTGTGATCTTCTGCTTGCCCTGTAGCTCTTCAGGAAGTCCAGCCCAGAGATTCGCTTCAACCCCCGCATGGGTGTGGTGAGCAGAGAGTCGCCGGTTGAGACCAGCCCTCCTGTACTGTCCACCTTCCTCCCTGAGCCACCCAAGGTCAGCCGGTCAGCCAGCCCTGCAGTCATCCAGGTGAGCTGTGTGTCCCGTAGAGCAGGCAGACCAAAATAAAGGGGGAAGTGCTTACTTAGTTTACACTCTCTCCAAAAGTACAGAGGGTGTTATAGCCTACTGTATGCACTATTTGCTAGAATAGCATATTTAAGGTCATTTGGTCATTTGTTGCGGTAATGAATGACAAAGCTTTAGAATATTTATGAAACTTACATATTAAATATTCAGATTTTTTTTAAAGAAAAGGCTTACCAAGATTTTACTGACTCTAAAGCAGTGTTTATTACTCAGGTGAAACCACTGGCTCAAGGTGAATCCCCACACGGACACTTCGACCAGCCACGAGAACCAAATGCCAGCAACCCTGAAAACATCGAGCACCATCACGTCCAAAATTCCCCCAGCATCACAAAACCTGTTCCACCTCCCAAAGCACTGAAGCCCACTTCTGTCCCCAGAGCCTCCAGAGTTCTGATGGACAGCCCCATCAAGAACCGCGAGCCTCCAGAACCGAGCCCTGAGGATCCTTCACAAAGGTCGTTCCTGGGCAAGCTGAAAGCCTTCGAGAAGATGGACCAATTCGCAAGAGCACAAAGGGTGATGGAGCTACAGCAGGCTCAGGATGCCAGGGTAAGGATCATGTGTGAAAGTTTAGTAAATGTACTTTTTAAAAGGTAAATACTAATATGAATTATGAATAATACACTGTTTGTTAGTTGGAGATTGCTCAGAAGAACCCAGACATCTACGCAGTCCCTGTAAAGTCCCCCAAACTGGACCACAGCAGACCACAGCCTATTGGGTAAGAGCACTGAGTTTCCTCTCAGGAGTAAGAAATGTTTCCATGACCCAAATCAAGAATGCAGCTTTGGGACTGTGGTGTCCACTTATTCCAGTCCCTGTCCTTGATTCATTGGCAACAGTGGTGTGTTGAATGCTAGGCTAAGGCTGCATTCACCAAGACATCTGACATCCGAAAATGCAATAGATAGATAAATAGTGGATAAGAGCATGAAACTGGCAATATCAATGTAAATAATTAAAGCCCAACTTTATCTTTTTGGAGGACGTAGATTTTGTCACTCTGGTGAACTTTGTGCATGTTTTCAGCTTACAGTATTTGAGTGACAGGATATGTAAAAAGTGGCATTTTTGCATGTAATCATACAATATCACCATTTTCATATATCATATTGTGCGATGTCACCATGTCTACCCCTGTATCTCTGTTCACAGATCCAGCGCGAAACCAGAACCTCAAACCCCTCCTTCCAAAGTGCCCTACTTGGACAGCATCTCTACCTGCCCCTACAAAGAGGACATGTGTGAGGAAGAATACCGACAACGGTTAGGAGACCCGACCAAACACGGCTACTATCATAACACACAAGAATATCAGGACACAGAGCTGTAGAGCTCCACACACACTGTTCCACCACCATTCCACCACCAGGGCTTTCAACAGCTGCTCACGCCCAAGCCTTTCCTGATCTTTTGATTTCTGATTTAACTCCATGTGGACAAGAAGGCCTATTTGTTTTTTAAAAAATCTATATATATATATATATATATATATATATATCTATCTATATATTTATGCCAGTTATTTTTTTTCCTTTGTGTGGAAGGAAGGAGCCACTTCTTTCTTGCCTATGCAACTAAGTCAGTTTTTATTCAGAGCTACAGAAACGTCTTGCCATGACTCTTTGACTTTTGCTTCATGACAACCTTAAGCCTGGCGCACGCCACCGGCCAGCTTTTTTCTTTCTTTCTTTTTTTTCAGTTTTTTTTTTTTTTGTGAGCCTGAAGACGCAAAATGGTCTGAAAAATGCCACTCTTTGGAGTAAACACTCCTCAGCCTTTGCATTCCGTCATTTCTGATCACCTGAGTGTATGATTATATAATACAATACACTGGATTTTGTTACGATGTTTTAAAGTGCCTTTTACTTTCTGACTAATACGGAGGTGTGGGGACTTGACAATCCAGACCGCTGGACAATAAATATTATTTTGCTGCTCACAAGCTTCAAGGGCAAACAGGAAAAAAAGAGACGACACCAAAACCCTTAATACTGTACTACTGTTCACCTGCCACCCCTGTTTTTACTGTTAACAACAGCCAGGAGTGATGAAGTCTGCTCAGAGTCATGTTTCCCACAGCCTGGCTCAGGTTTGTGTGTGAGTGTGTGTATGAGAGAGAGAAAGGGTTTGTCTAGAGTATTTGATACAACCCCTGGTAAGAATTGCTTCGTAGCAAATAAACACATCACAGGTATAACACGTAACAATTGAATTCAATTATTGTAATTAGTGGTATAATTTTTTTCCAGATCAAGTAGAACAAAATATGGAATCACTAAATCTTAAAATAAAAAAACACAAAAAAATCAGATGACATTTTTGCTCTTCCTCTGGGATTTATGGCGTCTTGAATTCGTTGACGCATGGACTTCACTAATGAAAAACATCAAAATTTTCTCCATCAAGAATAGTTTCTCAAACAACAGTTGGAAGGTCAGTTTTGCATTTTTTTTTTTTTCAATCAGATTGAAATCAACCATGTCATTGAGTTCATATGCCTTTCCTAAAGAAATCTTTAATACTGTACTCTTTGCTCTGTGACAAGATGCATTATTATCATTATTATTATTATTGTAAAAATGACTTATTAACTATCAGTGGAACAAGAAAATGTCCAACATTTTAATGTATTATGCACATATGCATTGACTGCAATGGTTGTTGTTTCCACTGGTCAGCCACATATTATACTGTACATGTGTCTGGAAATTAAATCAGAAGAAAACAGTCAGTTTTAAATGTAAAGAAATTTCCAGCATCCTCTCCCTGGTCAATGCAGATTTTTGATCGATCACTGAATGACACTTTCTTCCAATCATAAACACTCTATCACTGTTTTCCTTCAGTCGACTGTTACATTGTTTTCTTCTGTTCTTCTTTTTTTTGAAAGAAGAACAGAAGAAAAATAATTTTTCCAAGTATTTTTTTTTTTTTGCCCCAACAGGAACAGATGATCATCGTCTCATAGTTGTATTTATGCTGCAGTGTGATGCACCATCAGGCAACATGGTTTTTGAAAGTTAGAATGACTTTAATTAATTGACATTGACATAACTTTAAATAAATGACCCCAATACAACATTGGAAATACAACCTCAAAACAATGAAATTTATGCCGCTTAAAGTCCATACGCACAACGTTCGACCACAAAATCCTGACAAAATCTGATCGGGATAAATAATATGATGTGTGCACAAGGTCTACGTAGAATACATCATATCTGGTTTCACAGAACAGATTTTGGGCGTTTAAGTTCAATTCAATTTTATTTATATTGCGCTTTTAATAATGGTCATTGTCTCAAAAAGCAGCTTCACAAAATGAAAAGAAAATTTATGGAAGTGTGTATGATTGAGAAAAAAATTTTTTTTAGATAATAATGAGATTGTGAGATTGTCCCTGATGAGCAAGCCGAGGGCGACGGTGGCAAGGAAAAACTCCCTGAGATGGCAATAGGAAGAAACCTTAAGTGGGTTTTTCCCTTTTTGGCTGAATTCTGATTTGATATTTTGGCAAGTTGCAAGTATTTTTTGACTTGGAGGGAATATTTTGTTGCACTTTTTGTTGAACAAAGCAATATAATTTATGTGGATTTATTTGTTGGTTTAGTGGTGCCGTAGTAAGCCCACAGTGACTAAAAGTTTAAAACCTTCTCATGTCACCGGCTCAGTGTCGTCGCAGAAAGACATCATGTGTTAATTTGCAAATTGATGACGCCAGCACACAGGATTTGCATAGCAACTGCCATGGAGGTACAGTATAATAGCAGGAACGGACATTAGTCATTTGTTATTTTTTAAGAAAAGAAGAAAAAACAAGTTGGCAACGAAAAGAAATTATTATGAGCAGTATAAGCATTACATTAATATATTTCAGTTGAGAGATGAACATGAATGCTAGATAAAAATATAGTTTTGATGTATTCGCAAGATTACATTGGAGTCATTTGTTCAAGGTTACCTCAATGTCAATAAGTCAATATTGGCCAACATGTAATGCCAACTTTCAAAAACAACCGGATGCCAAAGGTGTCCTAAAGGTGTCCCAGTGTCCATAACGTTGCCAAATTAACATCACCATAATGTTTTGACAACCAACAATTCCTGCTGAGAAGTTTTCTTCTCTATGTATGTCCATATATGTTTTACTTTTATATTCCAGTAGTTGACTGAGAACTACCGACATCTTGTATCAAACTGTGTTGGATTGTTTTTCTTATCATATATATTTTTTCATAATGCTTTCCATTGTTTTAACTGGCAGTTCTCAAGCCGGAGCCTGAGAGACTTTCCTTTCAGTTAGTCAAGACCAACAGCTTGTTAACGTCTGTGAACTGCAGACTAATTAGCACTTTAAGACTTTTGTCTGTAATTTGGTTTGGAAATGCCAATTCCATTATTTTTTCCTTACTATTGACCGATTCCATTTTTATGCCATTGATTAAAATGATAAAATTGAATGTTTTAGAAATGTTTCTCCAGAGCTATAATTTCCATCTATTAAACAAAAATTTGTTTCTCATATCTGTGATGTGATGTAATTGTGAAGAAGTAAAAAAGTTACATCATTTTGGCCAGGGGTTGTATCCGTTGCTATACATTGTTTGATTTCTCACAACATTTCATTTTGTTTCTGTATTTCATTCTGTGTTGGTCTGGTGTACCTTCACATGTGGGTTGAAAAGTGCTTTTATAATTCATAAACAATGTTTTGATGGCCTCCAGTCTGTGTACATATTATACAGTAAATGTGTGCACTGACTGGACTTTAACACCAAATAAAACAACTCTACTCAACTACAGTGGATGGAATATTTGTTATTAGGGTGATCTTTTAAAATGAAGTACAACAGCACCACTAGTGGTTATAAGTAGAAGTACACTAAATACAGTATGTGACTTTAGGACTAATACAGTTTGTACACTAAGGCTAATTTTTTAAACCCGCTTTACTGACACATCCATAATAAGGCAGGCAACAATATTATCTATTTAATGTTCTGCTTTACAAATTGGCTGGCATGTTTTGTGTGTAAATTAAATTCATTACAATGCATTTTTTATTCATATCAGACAAAAACAATCGATTAGTCTCAAATTGTATTAGTATCTGATTGATCATTTCCTCCAGTGTGGTATAAATGATGGAAGATGATTCTGTCCTGGCGCATGCTCATGTGATTTGGCCCGGTGATCCGGCTCTTTTTCACCGACGTGTTGAAGCCGTTATCTCGAAATGTTCCAGTTTTCAGGATGAGGTCTGAAAACTTGCTCCGACTTCCATGGAAGCTCGTCTGAAATTACAGATGAACAACAGAACAACTGACACACTTGTGTATAATTACTGTAGGACAAAAACTTATATTTTACAGTACACAGGATAGTTACCGGCATTTCATGAACTGTAGGTTTTTTGCTGCCGTAGAGCTGGTTGGTTGTTTTGTACAGTGGGTGGCTCTTCATACTGCAAGGGAAAATTGAAGAAGTGAAGAAGTTATAAGATAACTAATTTCTGTAATATCCACCCACTAGAAGTTAGTTCTTTTCACACCCCAGGTACGAATTAGCATCCAGGAGCATTTAACGTTAAGACATGGATCACAGGGCAGCTGAACACACTTAATGCAATGTGCTAACTACAATTTTCCCACACACAGACATGCATGATGGGTGACAAACAGGGTTAAGCTCCTCACACACAGACAGAAGAGCCAGTTTTGCTCAATCGGGCCCCGAGCTATTATCAGGACCAGTGATAGGGTGAATCAACTTGGGAGTCCAAAGATAACTAAGAAACAGATGACATGAGGATGTTATTTGTAAATCTTTAACGCTAGAAGGTAAATACAAGAAACATTTTTAGGCTGCATGTAATAACATATTAATACAGAATTAAATTGCAAATAGACTTCTAGCTATGAATAAATCAGGGCTTAATTTTAATTCTCACTAGATGGACTGCTTTATTGATCCAGACATCATGTTCATTTTTCATATGTAATGCTTTTATTTCTACATATTTGTTTTTTCTTTAACATGTTAATTTTTCACACGACCATTAATCACTCACTCACTCGTTCTCTATACCACTTACACTGTACAGGGACGCCGGGGGCCTGGAGCCCATCCCAGGTGATTCGGAACACTAGGCGGGGTACTCCATAGACATGGTGCCAGTCCATCATAGGACACAAACACACACACTACGAGGAATTTGGAAAAGCCAATTGGATTAATCTGCATGTCTTTGGACAGTGGGTGGAAACCGGAGTACCAAGAGAAAACCCACCAAGCACAGGGAGAACATGCAAACTCCATGTACAAAAAGAACCGAGGCAGGAATCAAACCCTTGACCCACTTCACCACTGTGTTGCCTAAGCATTAAACAATCTATATATATATTTTCATAATATGTCATGTCAAATGATGTTACCTTGATATGATTGAAGTTGAAATGTATGTGATTTGTCCATAATGGTAGCTTAAGGTAATATCAATGGATATAAAAAATGTGTCTCACCTTCAGGCAATTGTAATGCAAAGGCATTTTAACAGTGAATAATATATGATGTATGTTGTTACTATACTCGAGTATTATCTTGGCATATTTATTTAATTGGTAATTGATGTATTTTACATATTTATCAGTCCAAATCAGATTTACCTGAGGCGGGAATTGAACCCAGACCCCGAAGGTGCAAGGCCACAGTGATAACCACAAACCCAAATCAGTTTTAGATAGATATATTTTAAAGTTTCTTTTTCCCCTATGAGGACATGACTAATTTAAATGCATCAGATAAAAAAAAAAAAAGTTTTTTTAATACAGACTTGTTACTTTGAGTATTTTTTTTTATTTCCCTAAGGGTTCTCTAAGGGTTTTTTTAGTAGTTGATTTTGTAGTTGATGAACAATAAACATAACTAGCCGGATAACTTAAGCTAGCTAACTTAGTTGCTGTAAAGCTGCTTCACCTCACCTGTAGTCTTTAAAGTAATCAGGATTGTTGAAACGTTTCGGCAGATTTTCGTCCACCCTGTAAACGTCGCTTGTTCTCAGGTCTTTGTTGTCCCCAGGCTGGTCCTGCTCCATGTCCATCCCCGCGTCCAGACCCCCAGCGTCCATGTTCAGTGTGGAATTAAACGACTTAACCTGCAGAAGCGCGCGGCTTCATGTTCTCTACTGGTTGCTATCAACAGTGTAACCAGGTGACGTCATAACTACGGAAGCCTCTACACTCACCTACTCAGTAGTGTTCCAGAATAACAGTAGTGCTACAGTATGCGGGTTTTACGTTACAGCGCATTGATCAGTGTAAGGGTTTGGGATTTAGAGGGCTTATTTTTTACCTCTTCGACTGGAAAAAAGAACATGATGCTCCTAATTATGTTTTAATAATAATTTGCTAATATGAATGACTAAATCAGTAAGATATATGATAAAAATGAAAGAAAAAAACTTCATAACGTGCTGTGTCAGATATTTTCATTTCCATGCAGTACCTAGTAATACTAGGACTATCGTTCAGATAGGAGGAAATCTATTGCATCAAAAATATTTGTAAAACAGATAAATTCAAATTAAAATTTTATTTGCCAGGTACACAACCATACACAGTGTAATATGCAGTGAAATGCTTACAACTGTTCATGACCTAAAAAGAAAGGATAGGATAGAATAGGAAGATTTTTTACTGCAACAAAAGGAACATTGCACTAAGAAAAATGTATAATATAGAAATGTATGATGAATTGTACACATCTACGAATTTACAAAGTTACAATAAAATATAATTAAATATATAAATATGTAAATAACACATAATATGCAGAATGTGCAAAATGCTTTTTATGCAAAAATATACAGTATGAAAATATATTTAAAAAAAAAGAATAAAGTAAAAATATGCTGCAGTAGTATTAGTAGCAGTATTATTGTCCATATAGTCCTCGTTTTATATATTTAATATATATTTAACTGCACACACACACACACACACACACACACAGTATATCAATCCATATTCCAAGTTCAAATAATTAATAAAAAATATTTATGAAAATACAAAACTTTTCCTATACCATACCTCAAATATTAATACATGGGTGTGTGTAAGCAAAAACGTTTACATAATACTATACAAATAATAATAATAATAATAATAATAATAATAAAAATACTAATAGAGTTTGTATCAAGTGTAAACTACACATTAAAATGCACTTTACCTGCAAACAAAACTGAGCTTAAAAAGAAAAATATTTCATGCACTTGTTCATTAAAAAAAAAAGCAAATAGTGAGAAAAAAAAGCAATAACACTGGAACAGTAAGCTGATGGTCTTCTTTTACTGTCAGGTAGCTTAATGCCTGCCACAGTGCATTATTACTCACGGTACGAGTTTGAGGCAGGCCTAGCGCGTACCAAAAGTAATAATGAGCTGGGAAGCAGGCCAGTTTCTCTGATATTAGATCACACTTCATCTGCTCAGTGGCTCAGGGACCTCCTGTACAAAAAAAAAAAAAGAAAGAAAGAAGAAGAAGAAAAAAAAAAGAATGGTAGATTTGTTAATCAAAATGAAAATAAAGCATTCACTATATTATTATTATTATTATTATTATAAACAACAACAATAATAATAATGATGATGATGATGATGATAACAACAACAATAACAATAATAATAATAATAATAATAATAATAATTATTATTATTATTATTATTATTATAAAATACAAAACTGATATACTAAAATGTCCTGAACATTTGTATACTTCTAAAGCAAACTGCAGTCAGTATATTTTATTTACTTAATTTTTTCACAAGAAATTAGCAAAAATACGCAAATGTGACAAGTGGAAAAACGAACATAAACTAATAAATAGCTAACGCCTGACTTAAAAAAAATAAATAAATTGCCAACTGTTGTGCAGTACTAAAATCCGCCACGAGGAGGCGGAAACCGAATTACTGCATCCATAAACGCTTTCAAACTTTCCGCCCAGAACTTGTACTAGTTTAAGTAAAATACATTTCTTTTGTGTTAACAGTGATTGTGCGATAGAAAAGTACACAAAGGCAGACAATTTTTAAAAAATATATATATCGCTTGTTATAATTCATAACAGGCTACAGTTAAATCCTAGTGTCATTAGTAAGTCGCTTCTATCTTCTATCGTTAGCGTTTCCTCAGCCTGCGTTTTGGTCTAAAAGCTACAAACTACAGTGTGAGAAATAAACCCCAGTGTGTGTGTGTGTGTGTGTGTGTGTGTGGTTACTTTACCTGTTCTAGCCGTGTAATGTCCGAGGCCAGTGAGGCTGGAGGTGGAGAGAAGCGCCGTGAGCTGTGTGCCTGGAGCTGGACTGCAGGAAAATGACTCGCCTTTCCCAACGATGAGCTGCTTTTTATTCTGCCTTCCTGTGGAAGCTGGGAATCGGACGGTCATTCCCAAACCGGAATTCCTGTGTGTGTTTGGGACTGATAAACCCAGTGTGGAGAACAGGCTCCATCCTGCCTGAAGCACCTCACACACAGTTTTAATCCACACAGCAGTGTGTGTGTGTGTGAGAAGCAGCCTAGAAGAACACGTAGAGGAGGATTTCTAAGAACTTTTTTTAATTCCCTGAAATGATTTGTGAACTTTTATTTTTTTTTAAAGCACAGGCTTTACCCTAGCACAGGAAAACTACCTCCAGAAAAAGCTCCTGAAGTATCTGTGGAGTAATTATTATTATTATTAGTAGTAGTATCTATCTATCTATCTATCTATCTATCTATCTATCTATCTATCTATCTATCTACAGATATTTTTGTCCAACAAAAGTTCTGTATCTTGTATTTTCTTCTGAGCATCTTCAGGTTCTGGGTTCGATTCCCGTCTCGGGTCTGTGTGCCTGGAGTTTGCATGAGTTGTGCTTGGTGGGTTTCCTCCGTGTGCTCCGGTTTCCTCCCACAGTCCAAAAACATGCAGATTAGTCTAATTGGCATTCCCAAATCCCCGATAGTGTGTGAATGAGCGTGAGTGTGCTCCCTGCGATAGATTGGCACCAGGAACTCCAGGTTCGTGCCTTAAGTCTCCTGGAATATACTCCAGGCCCCCGAGACACCATATACAGGATAAAGCGATACAGACGACGATGAGTGAGTGAGTGATCAATGTCTTCAAATAAGAAGAAGCTCGGCAAAAGAGTAATACACAACGATCCTCATATTAGGATTTTACAAGGATATACCCAGTGCAGTAGAGAAACAGCAGCATCTCGAGATGTTAAATCTCATCCCACTTCCCAGTTCTTTCTCAAACGCGTAATTCATAACAAGTCGTACTTCATAGCTGAAGTAGTTAAGAATTAAGAATCTAGACCGCTTGGTGTAAAATGTATATTTTCCAATAACAGCATCCTAAAGTATTTTATTCCTTATATCACCTCAAACTGACTCATTATTAGAGCATGCCACCTCATGATTTATGTTTAGTTAAAGTTACGTTTAATGTTGTGAAGCGCCCGTGAAAAAGGTCAGTTCCTGTTACCACTTATGTGATTTTGCAGCTATAAACAGCCATTTCCTCAACAGACTCTATTTTTTTCTGTCTGTTTGTCCTAAACGTAAGAAGATAAAAAAAAAAAAACTTTTATACATTATGAAGTAGTGACACCAGAGACTCTTTCCATAGATCTTAAATAGATGTCTATCACCACATCATGGCGAAATAGGGCAACGCCCTAGGATTCATTTAATGGCCTTTAGCTTTGATTACAGTGTGCAATGAGGTGACCAGTTTATTTGTGAAAATGATTCCTCATGCTCCCAGAACTACGTTCACAATCTGAATCCTTGAATATGGCCATGCCGTGAGGGAAGAAAAAATGCATTGATGTGATAACCTGATCATTCAGGTCATCAGCTGACTTAATTTTATTGCGAAATAACATTGCTGAGTCTAGACCTGACCAATTGAAGCAACCCCAGATCATAACATTTACCTGCCAAGGCTTGTACAGTGGGATGATGGGTGCAAGGCTTGTACTATGCGTGATGGGTGCATCGTTTCATGTGCTTCCTTTCTTACCCTAGAGTTCCCATCGCACTGGAATAGGGTCGATCTGGACTTATCAGACCACATGACCTTGTCCACTGCTTCAAAATCCAATCTTTATGCTTTCTACCAAATTAAAGCTTTTTTTCTGATTAGCCTCACTAAGAAGTGGTTTTCGTTTGGACATAAAGTCCAAAAGTTAAGTCCCAATCCTGTGTGTTCTCATTGCATTTGTGGAAATGCTCTTACTGTCACTATTAAACATGGCAGTGATTTCTTAATGTTGAAGTTTTGTACAATGCACCTACACTAATCGTTCAAGTGATTTCCATTCATGTTTTTATCCCGACCACATTTCTTCTAGAAAGTTGACGGTTTTCCTTCCAGGTTTTAATAATGCACTGGACAGGTTAAGCTTTAATGTTATTCCAGCAAATGTAGATCTCTATAGTAGTTGATTTGCTTGATGCAGGTCAATAAATTGAGCCTTCTGAAACGGTGACCTTATATCATGTAAATCCAGATGATTGAGCTGATACTGCAGAAACATTTTAGAACAACCACTTGAGGGAAACTTGAAATTCTATTCTAATTTGAATTAGAACTGGAACTTGAACTGGTTATAAAGAAATTGAATCAAAACCATCTAATTACTCAGAACTGAGAATACAGCAGCATTCTGGAATAAGAATAGATAGAAACCATTATTTATCCATAATTCTAAAACATGTCCATCTTTTATGTCTTATCATTTGTTTCAGCTTTAAAATGTTTTGATTATTATCTTAAAACATGACCGTTCCTCATGTATATTTATGTCTGTGCAAACATATACAGTACACTTCATCATTTGCACCGTTTCTGGTTTACAGTTAAAGACTGTATTTGCTAACTGGTCAGCACACTGCTGATTTAATATCATTTCAGTGATGGATCATTTCTATTATCAGTAACACTGAGTTGGTGGTGTGTACAGTATGTGGCGTATATTTGGTTGTACATTCTGAAACTAAAGCCTTTTATCAGTGTCAGGTTCTGACCACATGACGACTGATAGCTGGAGATATTTGTCTGGGGAGATCACAGCACCACACACACTACTGTGTCACTCCCACCGTACTATCACTGTTGATCTGAGGATAGTCCATCACCCAAAGACCATCTGGTCAGTGGTGGTTGTGTAGTGGTTCCTTTTCACTGATGGATGAGATAAACGCTGACTCATTGTGCATAGCAACAGATGGGCGCCAGTGAGTAACTGACACTCAAGTTTAACAAGTATGGATACACAGTTAGAAAATAGCACTTTAAATGTTATTTAAAGGTTTCTTTGGATAGTTAAGACTTTTAGCCTGTAACTTCTGATAGGGTAAGGTCCCATTAAAGACACCTGAAAAAAGCTTAACAGATATTAAATCAGCCCTTTAGGTGTACAAAACAGGTGTAGCAGCTCCAGATCCTGAATTTTCTCTCATGGTTAGGTTCCTTTGCATGTTCTCTCCATGTGGGTTTTCTTCCAGGTTCTCTGGGTTCTCCTGACCCATGAAACATGTTGTTAGGTGTGTTGATTGTGGTAGGTTGCTTCTATGTGGTAATGCTCCATGCATAGGCTCCATATGCATTTGCAAGCGGTTCCCGAATAATAAATGAATGGAAAGGAGGTCTAACTACCGCACTGGCAGAAGAGTGCACATACAGTACAGTAGACTGTAAAAAAAAAACAAAAAAAACAAGGGAAGATCAGATAACGTACTGTAAGATTTATCAAAGACAAGGTACCAGCAATAGACCTTACGTTGCTATGACAACACTAAAGGTAAGAGGCTATAAAAAGCATATAAAGCCTTATATTGTTCATTTATTACTTTAACAAAGTATACAATTCAGTCACATTATATAAAAAAGGGAAAAAGACATGCAAATTTTTTTCAAACATAAAATTTCCGTATAATTCATGGAGTTGCATTAAATCATAATACCTTTACGCATTATATAGTTGTCAGAGCGAATGACACTCATGACAGTATGGCGGACAGAGTGCTAATCTTACTGTACGTGCTTGTTTCCATCACAAACTATGCTTAACCAGCCATCATCTAATGTGGAAGAAATGTGCCTTTTTGGAATAACAGAGCAGGAAAGTTAAATTTATGTCCAGAGTGCTGCACAAGGAGTGAAGGAAAGCAGCACAGCATTTCCTGTCAAAGAGGAAGCAGGAAGTGGCTGGTGGATGGAGATACAGGAGCGTGCACAGTCCGAACAATACAAATCTTACCGAGTCAGGAAGCGGATCTGCGTCAGCTCTGACTGACAGATTTTAGAAAGGCCAAGCAGTGCCAAACCCGCAGAGGCCTGAGAAAATCACAGTTTCTTGCAAAGTCCAGCGAGTGTGTTGCTTTTTTCTTCTTACTTTTAATTTCTTTTCGTTTCGTTGGGACGCTGCTGTTGTAAGCATGATGCAAAGTTCTCTCAGAAAGACAAACTCTACAAATAGACTAAAGCAGTGTGTCTCTGAGAGATTGTGGGAGGAGTTGTGCTCAATTGAGAAGTGTCAGACTTCCACAATGTCCTGGTTCCAGGAAAGTGACTCCCCTGCTCACAGGCATTGAGATGAATTCATCTGTTTACTACAAATTATTACTCAAATAAATGCATTAATCAGGCGCAGACATATTCGGGCAACCCGACCATGACCCATCCTCAACAAAAAGTCATTACACTGAAGTTGCCTCAGGCCAGGCATGGTCCACTCAGAATGCTGAATCTTTTTATTTATTATTTATTTATTGCCCTTTTTTTTTTTTTAAACTTACATTAATGCTAGAGAAGTTAAGCATCATCAAAATCATGTATAAAATAAACTTTGAAAAAGCAAACGTTTACGCCTTTTGCATTATTTAAATGGTAGTAATTTGGGTTGATTTCTTTCTTTCTTTTTTTTTCCCCTAAATGTAACAGCAGATTATTATCTTGCAGAAACACTTCCTGACCTCTTCAGGGCGAGCTGGAATGAGCGAGTCTTGCAAGCACATGAGCTCAGCTCGGACATGGATGACACAGACACCATTTATTTATTTATTTAAAGTTCTCTTTGATATTTTCTAACAGTGATTGCATTCAATTGTGTGATGCAATACTGACATGTTAGGTTTTATAGGTACAAAAATCCCAATATATTACTGTTAAACTTGGGAATATCTTAAACATTTTTTGGTAGACAGCAAATGAAGCAAATTTCCTTCATCAGAGGTCTATAACTGTCTAAACAATGCATACCAAATGTTCTGTATCTGCAACGAGTACTGTATATCTAACATATATCAGTACACCTGGAATGCCTGATATACCGTATCTATATCTATCCTTATAGCATAGCATTAACAAAATTTTTTAAATTAAACTATTTTATGACTTATTATAAGCCCATACTGCTAAAACCGTTCTAGGCCGAGTGTTCTCTGGCCTGATGAACAGAAACTCCCACAATTAGGCAGGAAATGTATCCTAGGAGAACACAGGGGGGAATGGAGGGGGTTAGGGAGGGATACAAAAGTCTTGTGATATTTGGGTGGGGTTGCAAAACATATCTTTGAAAAAAAATAAGTATAAAAAGAAACAAAGCTATTCAAACTTGATGGACTTGTTTTGAAATTCCTCAGCTTCTGAGAGGCGTTGCATTCCACCGTTAGAAAATAAAGCTCAAGACAAATACAGGAAGTGATGTAAGAGTTCTCCTCTTTATCTGCCATTCCCAGTCTTCACCTGCTGAACTAATTACATCCCTCCAACATCCCCCCCCCCCTTCAATTGTAGGCCTCTGCAGGAGGAAAACATTCGTCTATGTGTCTGTCATACAGAGCAAGTCAAGGTGTGTGTGTGTGTGTGTGTGTGATACACTGGTGTATAAATTTTTTATGAACAGTATTTAAAAGGGAAAGAATAATTTTAAGTATAACCATGCATCATTTATCAAATGTTTCTTTAAAAAAATTAATGTTAATACCATGATTGAGTTATTGATGTGAATATTTAGATTAAATGATCAGAAGTGTCTTTGTGAGCACACTAGACAATTCTTCAGGCACATTAAAAAAATCGTACTCCCACCAAATCACACTAAATATTTGGACAGATGGGATTAAGTGGGAGGTGGGATTTTAAAAAGTTCTCCAATTTTGCCCACTCCTCCGAAAAAACCCAAACCTGGATCAATCACAGCCACTACCACAAAATGTTTGACCAATCTGGTTCATCCCCCAAAAAGTCTGATCTATCCTGCCTGCTCCAATAAAAGAATTCATTCATTCATTCATTCATTCATTTTCTATACCGCTTTATCCTATATTCAGGGTCGCGGGGGACCTGGAGCCTA
>JAQQZT010000040.1:7818174-7830142 GCA_030068275.1 Clarias platycephalus
TGCATTTATTCCATCAGCAAAGGGAAAATGTACACATAATAATGATAATAATAATAATAATAATAATAATAATAATAGAAGTAGTATCTGGGACAATGAAGCTGGGAGAGCAATGATGCCCATTACAACAAGGTCTGGTTTCGTTTTTATTTTCAGAATAAGTCTCCAGTGTCAGTAGTTTGGAACAGAGTTAAAGCTATAAAACCTTTACGTTTTCCACTGCAGAACAGAGTGGAACGGTGTGTTTTGCAGTTTCTCTGCATTTGTTAGAGAATGTAAATGAATGATTTGTTTATAGCTGCTAAAGTGTAAGTGATATCAGGAACTAACACATTTCAAAGATAACCATGTGACATGCCATTAAAGTTAAAAAGGCTGAAAAAAGCTGCCAAATTTCTGTGGAGTAATCAGAATGTAGAAAAAATTATAATAACACAGTGCCACCTGCTGGATAGAGTTTAAACTACAGACAAAACAACATTATGTGTGACATTTATTGTTGTTAAATGCAGTTTTCAGTGCACATTTTAGGAAAAGTAACTACATAATATCTGTTCGTAGGTCCCACTTAGTCACTTAGCTTTTGTTTTCTAAAGCTAACTTTTATAAAAGCGTCTCCTCTAATCCTGGGGAAATTCCTCACGCTATGAAATCATATGTATGACAGACTATAATACCCAAGCAAGTTTATTTGTTAAATCATCTCTGAAACACTAAAAAACCACTTACCGTATTGTTACTATTTTTATAATGTCCCCCCCTTTTTTAAAAGCTTAAAACTAGTGAAACTGGTGAAGGTAGACACTTACACTTACCAGCTTTAGGGAGAGCTGTAGTATGCAAAGGGATGCAAAAACAAAAGACAACAGGAAAAAAAACTCAAATCAATTCAGCACTTTTTACAGTCAGAAACCCTGATGTAACCCTTACAAATCCCTTTTACGATACGAGCATACATTTATTTTATGACCATAATCTAAATATTAGAATATAAGGACATATTTAGCAAATATGTAGCATCATGTTTCATTATTATATATATATATATATATATTTTTTTTTTTTTTTTCATCCACAGACACTAATTACATGGATATCAGAAACTTTATCACGTAAACAGCAATTTCTAATTGATTTGATATCACTTATATGTATTAGATGTCACCTTTATGCTAAATCTGTTCATTTATCATGACGATGGTCAGCCATAACATAACGCAAAACATTATGCCCAATATTGTGGAGGTTTCCATTGTGCCACATGGGCAGCTCTGGCACGACTCCACAAGCGCTCTCGGGGTGTGCTGTGGTGTCTGGCACCAGGATGTGTCTGCAGTGTCTGGCAGTAGATCCTTTGGGTGCTGTGGGATGTGGAATGGGGCCTCCATGGATTAGACTTGTGTATCCTGGGCATACCATGGATGCTTGATCGGATAGGAATGTGGGTATTTTGCAGACGAGAGTCTTGGGCTCATTGTGTGCAGCAGGCCTTGGTGCACTGGGTGTTCTGGTGCCTTTCTGTCATGGCCAGCATTAACTTTTTTGCCAGTTTGTGCCACTTTGGCTTGGCTGGATGGGTTGGCTTTGATCCTCGTGGGCACGGATGCCCATGATCATGTCACCAGTTTACTGGTGTATAATTGGTAATTGATATAATGCATTAATACAGTATGTATTAATGTGGTGTTAATATTATAGCTGATCAGTGTTATAACAAAACAATTATGAATGTAGGATTCATAGGTAGTTAATACTTCACACTACCACTGTAGTCGTGTTTAAATACAGTATACACCAAATGTAACGATTTTGTAATATTTATAATATATGTGATATTTTCTCTTTTCATCTCACATAAAAGTTTTTTTCATTTATCAGATCCTGGCTAGAGCCTTTATTTATCCTCGACTTACTCTGAGACAGCTTTACAACACACTTTATTTTCTGAAAATGTCATCTGTGCGAGCTAATTAATCTGAATAGTAAAAGCTGCTGTGTGTAGTGAAGCAGGTGGTGTGATTTTAAATGAATAGAGTGCACTACAGGTACAGCACTGATGTGTACACGACACGATTTCAGGTACACGACTGTGAAGCGCTTTTTATGAAGAGTCGGATCTTTTTCTGTCCTTGGTTGCTGAACCAGCCTACTGAGTTGACTGAGCCTACCTGCCCACAAGACAACTATAAGAAACTACTAGCTATCAGTACTGTACATACATACTGTTCCTCTTCACCTAGTTGAAGAGTGTTGCCTATTTGGAAGCATGGTTCACTTTTATTTCCATTTTTTTTTATTGTTTTATGCCACACTTTCTACTTAATTCACAAATCCAACTCGTAACTCTACCATGCAGCGGTTCCCTCGGGTGCTTACCCCACGCTTGAGGCTCCTCAGGCACTGCATCTTGTGTTTGGAGCTCATGAAGTCATTGAGGCGCTGTCCGAGCGGCTCCTTGCTGTGCGGAGGCGAGTGCGGCCCGTTGGCCAGGCCTTCTGGAGAGGGCGATGTGGGGGGAGGTGGAGGGGGCTGACGGGGTGACGCTAGCAATGACATAAGCTGCCCGTGAGAGAGCGATGGAGCCACGGTCACAGATGGAGGAGTGATGAAACACAGAAGGAGAGAGAGATGGAGACATAAGGACGGAGAGAAACATCAGAGGAGCCCAGCAACAAGCAGACAGCAGGAGCACTTGAGTCCACTATCCACTATCAAAGGCCGGTGCTTATTTTAAGTGTTGTTAAGAATGATTACTATTCTATACTATAATGATTAATATTACTATTATTGTAAATTAACAATTGATAAATATATAACATTTTTTATATTAGAGAGAGATTTCCTAGCTCAAATTTTGAATTTTGAAATGAACAATGCTTATAATATTTACAACGGGGAAGATGTTTTTTTTTTTAATATAATGATAAAATATACTCTACCAATAATGACACTGTAGTACTGTAAGTGAATACCTTATTAGGAAATATTGAAAAAAAAAAAAAACAGCTTGAGAATGGTTTTGATAAGTCTAATAACCTGTGAAAATACAGTTATTTATTTATTATAACTAAGATTAGAGTATTGATGGCTCAGTGTTAAGCTTCTTGCCAGTCCTGTGGAAAGCCTGGGTTCAATAACCAGCCTCTGGGGTTTTAGGGCACCCTTAATGCCAGGCCCAGATAACAATAAGAGAGTCCTTTCAGAAAAAGCCTCTGGCATAAAAACCTGCACCAAAATCAGACTGTGCTGGTTGTCTGATCCACTGTGGCAACTCCTGATGGAAACAATAAAAGAAACATTTATTATAACTAAAAAAGAAATCTTTAAAAATTCATTTAAAATGAATTTTAAAGTGTGCTTTTAACTCGATTTTTGACAAAAAGAGTTTCTGCCTATTGTAAACATAGCATTTTAACTGTTTCAGGTTAATATAAGGTGACAGGAAAGAACTCTATTATACACTATATGTCATGTAATTACGTTTTAAGTAATTCTGGAGAAAAGTTTGTGCAAAATGAGTACATATTAATGTGTAGTATTATGATTTTACAAAGATTGTTGATGATTGTTGACATACAGTAGATGCCTTTCTTTCACCAGATGGAGACGTTTTCCAGAAAACTGATGAGTAGAGCTACTTTGGATGACATCAGTTAAAGGACAGATTTTCAGCAAATTTCATTGAAAACACCAGTTTGACATTTTTTTAACTTGTGCTTTAAAGCTGAGATGCAGTGATACTGTGATTATATAAAGTAAGAGTACAATATACACCAATCAGCAATAACATTAAAAATCAAATCATTATGCCCAGTATTGTGCAGGTCCACTGGGGAAGCCCTGGCCCCTCTGGGCATGACTCTACAAGACCTCTGGGAGTGTGCTGTGGTATCTGGCAGCAAATCCTTTGGGTGCTGTGGGTTGTAAAGTGGGGTCTCCATGGATAGGCATTTTGTCCAGCGCATTTTGTGGATGCTGAATTGAGGTCTGATGAGTTTGGAGGCCGGATCAGCAATCAGACGATTTAGCCTTTGGTCCACACAGGCATACAGTAGATGAGCCTTGGGTGCCCATAATCCTATCAACAGTTTACTGGTATTCACCTGGTGGAGGTATTAATAAACAGCCCTTTATGATTTTATGAATGACAGATTATGTCATTGCGTGGCTGGAGGTGTGAACAGGTGAAGCTTAATAGTCAATAGCAATACATTTTTTTTCTCCCTTGTTAATGTTTATTCAGCTGCTGGATTTTGGTCTGCGTCAATTCTACACCTCTTCAGAACCCAATCACCAGGGCATTCAGCTATGATCCCTACCTTATTCCTCTTAATTAAAGGCCACAGCCTGCTCCGGCTTCTGCGCCGACTCTCTCCACGTGCGTTCAGGAAGCTGGACTCGGACACGGCTCTCTTCATGGAAACGCTGTAGTCCTCGAACTCTACGTCACCTGGAGGCTCAAAGCCTGACTTGTACGTCTCTACCACCTGCTTGGTGTCCTGAGGTTGAAAACATGGATGGGCAGAAACAAATTTTAATTTGCTGAACGTTCCATGATATCCATTTGTATAATGTACATACAAACTACTGTATTACATCTTTACTGAAGTATAAGGTGCAACAGTGTGATAAGTCTGAAGTATAAGGTGCAAGAGTGTGAGAGTAAGTCTAGCTGATTGCATTTTGTTAAAGAGCCTTGATTTTCTGAACCAGAATTATATGAAGTTAAATTAAATTACCTTGCCATTTATAGTTAATCATCTTAACAATGACACATTGCAAATTTTTAAAAGTACTCTGTCTGTCCTTGTCCTGCAAACTTCCAGATGGCTACACCCTGATTCACTCACTTATCGTTTATACCACTTTATCCTGTATACAGGGCGGCGTGGGGCCTGAAGCCTATTCCAGGACACTTAGAGCAAGAGGCCGGGTACACCCTGGATAGTAATTAATGTCGGATAAAGGTGTCCACTGTTGTGATTAATGTCATAGTAATCGCATAACCACAAAAGATCAATACGGTAAAAGCAATCTGGAAATCTTAGTTCTTAAACTTTGGTTAGGTCCACAACCAAATTTTGGAAATGCTGATAGAAAAGGCAATGGGAAAGGAAATTGTCTGAAGTGTGTTTCTGTTGAGCTTTTAAAGCCATCTTGAGTCACATATATCCAAGTCCGTAAGCCACTTTAAATCTGCATAGAAGTGACTGAATTAGTGCTCCAGAGAGGCCTCTTATCATCTGTGACACTTGGATGAACTGCATACATGTGAGCGATACTTCAGGACTTAGCTAAAAAGACACACACACAAAATACACATCATCTCCATGGCTACTAGCCACAGCTGGTAAAAAGCTGGGCATCATGATCATCGCTCATTAGCTTAAAAGTGGGGCAGGGGCATTTAGAGTAATGAAGTCAGCACTTTTCAGTGATACATTATTCATATGTCTGCTAAATATAGATGAATTAAGTCCTGTTGTTGAACAAAGTGAAAATTCCTCCATCCTTAATATTACTGCAACATGCTGCCTTACTCAGTTTTCCTAATATACTGCATCATTTCTATATGGACTACAGATGTGTCCTAAACCACATGTTTTTGCCCTCAATTCCTGCTTTATTTCAGGTTTTTACTCTCATTCTGTCATTGCTTATTTTTAGCAGTGCATAAATATGAAGAATAAAACGTAAAGGCTGTTATAGTGCTGTTATCACTATTAAACAAGGATAGTTTTATAACTTTTATCCACCAATAGTTACGTGGTAATGTTGTGAGACATGCATGAAATAATTCCTGTTATCACATACGTTATAAATAGCCATTTTAAATAATTGGTCCCTCACCACTCTTTTTTTTTCTTTCTTTTTTCTAAATAAACTAAATATTTCAGCTTGTCATGAAGCATGATCTCAATCCTAATAATGTTTCCATTTATGAAAAATGAAAAACTTTCTGACAAAGCGTTAACTTCAGAATCCCTTCTAATAAATATTCAATAAAATGTATACAAATGAAAATAAATGCCATTTTTGAAATAAAAAAAATCAATAAAATGTTTACTATTACTCTTATTTATGCCTTAGAAGTTCTTGTGTGAATTATAATTAATTATTCCACAGAAAAATTTGTGTATTAGAACATCTAAGAGAACATCCATTAATCTAAGCATTTGATTTGTCTAGTAGCTAAAAAGACTGTCAGAGCCACTCTCACAGAAAATTAATCAATGCCCTTTGACCAATCAGATTCAAGCATTCAGGAGCACTGTGATATAAATCATTATACATATTACTAGATCAATATTGGACTCTGCAGTATTGATATTGAAGAAAATGTGCAAATGTATACAGAAATGCCAAATACATTCCATAATCCACTATTTCCATTAGTATAATGAGCCTATGGCGGCACGGTGGCTCAGTGGTTAGCACCTCCAGGTTGAGGTTTGCGGAAGGCTTGACTCTTGCCTCAGGTTTGTGTGCATAAAGTTTGCAAGCTCCCCAACATTCCAAAGACATGCAGGTTATGCTACCTTTCCCAAATTGCCTATAATGTGTGAATGACAAACGAGTGTCGAGCTGGTGGCCCGACCTCTTAAGAAACGATGGATATATTCCAGGATGGAGAGAATATATATCGCCCAATGTGCCGAATGAACGGACCAAAAAAGAAGAGAAAAAAATTCTATAAATATAGGAAAGACTGTCCACATACCATTTTGGGCTCGATGGACTCAGCTGCCTTGGTCATGCCATCCAGACACTTATTAACAATGGGTAGCACTTTGCGCTCTACCTCGGAATAGCACCGCATGCTCTCTCCTAGTCTCTCAATCCGTCTCTCCTCCATCTCCTGGATCCTCTGTAATGCAACAACGAGGTTAAACTTAGATGTTGTTGGTAGCTACGATTTTTTGTTTTTTCGATCAACTACTGTAAATATCCTACTTGAAAGATGTGAGGGATGAGGGTGTAGTAGTGCTCATGTTGGTCTTTATTAAACTTCTGCAGGTAGGACAGATACTCGTTCTTACTGTCATCAGCTATTTGATGCCTTATTTGAGCCTGCTGTTTAGCCTAAGCAAGAGAAAGTCAGAGCGGGAGAGAGAGAGAGAGAGAGAGAGAGAGAGAAAGAGGTTAGTGCTATAAGCATGTTTGCCCAAAAAGTCCAGCATCCTTTGTGCTACTGCATGGTCACGCTGTAAAAAGCCACATACAGTACAAAAAAAAACACATAAAAAAAAAAAATATGCGCACTGATATCCAACAGCACGTAATACCACGTGACGTCCGTTGTGGCATAAAAACATGGACTGATGCTGATCTACCAGACAGGATGAGTGCAGCTGCACAGACAGAGACGTCTCTCACGGGGCTTCATCCACAGATCTGTCCAAACGTGTGGAAACTGGAAACTCTAACACGCCAGACACAAACTCACCGGCTCAAAAAAAGAATCACACAGTATCACATTACCTCATGCAGCCTATGTTGACCAACAAGGCTATTTTATAAAGCAAAATGTTCCAGCAAGGGCATAATAAATTAAATGAAATATCTGATTTGAAAATATATACAGAATTAATTTTCCTCTTACCTCAAATGTAGTTAGTTGTGCACTAGAGCTATGAGGCTAATGTTGCTAAGAAGTAGGGCTACAGCTAGATTATTTGAGTTTACTACTGTATGTTTACCTTAGGCTCCAGTCAAAAAGAAAGAAAAATACAAATATGTCACAAAACTAAGTTCACATTTTTGACAATTTTAAAACAAGAGAGTCTCACATTTGGTGAAATCATAATTAGCTGGTAACCAGAAGATTTAGCTACATTACTTTTATGCTAAGATAGTCATCCTGCTAACTTAGCTTAACAAGCTAGCTATGTTAGTTATGAACAAAATCCTGGATGTTCTGGAAACCTATATTTTGATAGCTTCCATTACTAACATAATTAAGATCTAATTTGACATTTAATATAAAAAATTTAAATGCAAGCCAGTTTGCTAACATTTAACTAGCTGTCTAGCTTTGTGCTGTAGCTACAGTATGTCAATAAACACACCAGGTTGTGTCACATTGTGTCCTCGTCTCCTCAGTAAGGTTAAGACATCCAGTGCTCGATTATTTGGTATGTGTTGTAAATGATAGCCTGTTAATAAACAGGTACAAGCTGTAATCTTCCATTACTAGTTAGCTATGATAACCTCGTAGCTTCAGGGCAAAACTAAGCAAGATCAGGCGCCAAACATGTTTGGTCTGGGTGACTACATTTGAGGTAAGGGGTGCAAACTGTGTAAAATTCATTTATGTCCAACCGCTGCTGTAATCCATACTAGGGCTGCATCAAGCCATCAACAAAATTAAGTAGATCGATCTCATTCTCATTTGACCCGTTATTTATTTAACCAGCAACATAAATGAGACGTTGGCTGCCATCAGCGACATCCCTAGAAACTGATCATGAAAATAACTTCCTTCTGTAATAATTCATTAAAACAAGGACATGATATTACTAAATAGCAGTTACACTGGCAGTGTGCCTTTTATCATTAATCTGTGATCTTCATTACTCACACTATATGGACAAAAGTAAATGGCCAAACCTTCAATGACATTGTACCCAATTACATTACAGGTAGTCCCCAACTTACAAACATTGTAACAGACCACAGATCCATGAACATTCGCAGATGCAAAAAAATTGCACAAGTAGCTCACATGTATTGTACAAAAAAATAGACACTGCAGTGCACCAGATACCAACATTTACAATTATATACAATATTTTCAATGTGTAAGTGAATGTACAAAAAGTCCGGTATGTTGTATGTGTGGGTGCAGGAGAAATGAGTCGGCCTCACTGGTTTCAATTAATCAGTCCAGGAGCACGGTGGTAGAAAATGGCTGTCCTGTAAAGCTGTCTCGATGGTGAATAATTCTAATTTTTGAAAATCCGTAACGAGAGAGAGCTCACAGTCCAATACAGCTCTGAGACAAAATGGCGTCTGTGGCATCTTCCATTAAACCACCCCAGGATTCCCCTTGCGATTTGGAGGCACAGTCTCGCGAGAGTGTAATGCAGAACTAAAACACCAAACCTGTGTGCTTGTTTTTTTATGCTTTATTTGTGCACAAATTGTTTTGTTTTTTATTTGTGACAAAGGTGTATAAGACTCACGTTGTCGGAGTTACGAACGAATCCGACTTATGAACATGCTCCCGGAATGGAACATCAATATGGATTTGGTCCCCCTTTTGCAGCTGTAACAGCTTCGACTCTTCTTGAACGGCTGTCTACAAGATTTTAGAGTGTTTCTGTGGGAACTCATGCCCATTTATTCTGAAGAGCATTTATGAAGTCAGGCACTTATGTTGGACGAGAGGGCATGGCTCACAATCTCCGTTCCAGTTCATCCCAAAGGAGCTTGATTGGATCAAGTTATTTCACACAGAACTCATCAAACCATGTCTTTATAGTCCTTGCTTTGTGCACTGGGGCATAGTCATTTTGGAATTAAAAAGGGCCTTCCCCAAACTGTTGCTACAAAGTTGGAAGCATACAGTAGCATTGTCCAAGATGTGTTGGCATGCTGAAGCATTAAGATTGCCTTTCACTGGGGATAAGGGGCCTGATTGAAATACCTGAATTCGATAATTAACAGATTTGGCCAAATACTTCCATATAGTGTATATACATACGTAAATCTTTGTCAGTGAGGATACACAGGCATAGAGAGAATGTCTAAAGGATCTAACATTACAGACCCAATTCTTTAAACCTCTAGAGAACCTTTTAAAAGTAGCAGCGCAAAGTATAGCAGCAGAAAAAAGAAGGCGTTGAATTAGGAGCAGTTAAGGACTGCAAAGAAAGAGAAACATTGTACCTGTGTTCATTATAACATACACAGAACACATACACACCAATAAGACAAAGTCAATACGGTAGTCAAGAAACAAATCACTTTTACATGTTTCAGCACATAGATTCATTCAGCATGCACACTAACAGAACACAAACACCGAGGCACACAGCACAGAAAATGGACAGGAATTGGCCGTCTGTTCTCAGAGCAACTCTAGGCTTTCCGCATTATGTACCATTTAGGTGACTTAATTTGATAAAATTGTATATCAGACAAATGTATTGTGTGCTAAACAGTGGTTATAATAACCACATAGGCATTTGTTTGCTTGCACCAATGGCCAGAGGGACGTAAGACAGCAACAGGGCCAGAGATTTGGACAAACAGAAATAATTTTGCGACAGACATTTTATGTAGACGTTGAGGTCTATGGGCGTACACTAAACAGATTAACAATTCCCCACAGACAGAGACGACTCGTGGTTATAAACCTACCTTGAGTGAACACCGCTTTGAGCCATGTTAAAAAGACAAAAACAGAGTCGATTAGTGTCAGAGCACTTTGTGGCGTAGAGCAGAATGTCAGATATATGCGCATGGGTCAGCCAAATGGCATGGACTACACCCGGGATTCTGCCTGGTCACAGATCACAGCTAGATTGCACATTCAATTTTTTTTGTAATAAATTATGCCTATAACATTGTAGCTGTCCAGGATTTAATTAAAGGCAGCAAAATGGCAGATGGTTAATATAATTGCAAGCTAATTGCAATACAGCAAAATAATTTCATATTCATAATGGGTTACATTTTAGGTACCTTAGTTGTTCCATTTCATAAACCACTATATAAAATGCAATGGACCGAACAGGCAGTTTATTTAATGCTACACTGTTGAGTGTCTTGGTATTTACTGCCAGTGTGAATCAGTTCAGTCGTATGAATCAAAAGGAATCATGACACGGGCCGTAAAACTGTCCACAGCTCATTAGGCTCCAACAACTGTCCAATTTCCCTGCAGGAAAGTATGGCAAACTTCCAGAGGAGACGCTGTGGCTAGTGGGTGGAAGCACAAGACTCTTTAGGATGCAGTGGAAGGGGTCTTAAAAAATGCTGAGCACATCACTGACACGCATCCATCCCAAATGCACTGCGGAGACCCAGGGCTGAGACGCAGAGAACAAGCAGGAGAGAAAAAAAAGAGTAAACCGGAACTGGACATACCTTCTCCACATCAGCCTTGGTCACGTTAATGTCAGCATCCATCTTGTCAAAGTAATGCTGGGCTCGGTCGGCTTCTTTGCAGTCTCTCTCAAACCGACGTTTACTCTGCAACAGACCGGTAACAAGATTAAAGTACTAGTTTGCAATTGCAACAGCCATGCATTAATGTTTCTCACAATTGACCTCAATCCCTACTGTACTGTAAATGCTTCTTAAGCTGCCTTTTTGCAAAAACAGCGAAGCTAAGGTATTCTATCATGACTTTGGCGTTCAGACCCGAAATAAAACTAAATAAAATAAAATAAAAAAAACATTATAACAACTGGACTGCAGTACTGCTAGTCACAGTTTTAATACGGTTTCTTTAAAAGTGCATGCTGAAAAAGAATTAATTAAAAAATACAAATAGCACCTTTAAACCAAAATAAATCACACCCTGGACTAAAATTAATTGTCAGTGATAAATCACTATCAACTCTAAAATATAAAATATTCACAGAAACATTAACAGTATGGCTCAGAAAGCATGAATCTTTAACCAAAAAGCTCTTTTATTATCCTGGGTAACTCGATTATGCACAGTCCTGGTCTAATATTAAGTAGTAATTATTCTGCACTGGAAACTTGTTGAACTAGTTTTGACTCACCGACTCCAGTTGTTTCCAGGAGTTCTCAATGTGCTGCTGAGCTCTGCGGCCATCGTGGAAATGCTGCAAAAAGGGAATCATAAACATTAGATTGGAGATATCATCAGCGTCAAAAGTGTACAATGATAAATCATTTTAGGCCATATTTTCGGGCCCCCTTGAACTTTTCCACATTTTGTCACATTACAGCCACAAACATGAATCAATTTTATTGGAATTCCACGTGA
>JAQQZT010000040.1:7866453-7879147 GCA_030068275.1 Clarias platycephalus
ACACCCCTAAATGCATTGAAGCAACTGCCATGTGATTGGTTGATTAGATAATTGCATTAATGAGAAATTGAACAGGTTTTCCTAATAATCCTTTAGGTGAGTGTATAGCGCATCACCCAATCTACAACTCAAATACACCACATCACCCCATTCACAACTTAAATACAACACGTTACCTAGTCTACAACTCATATGCACCACGTCACCAAATTCACAACTCGAATACAACACTTAACCCAATCGACACCTTCACTAAAGCACACTACCTAATCTGCAACTCAAGTAAAACACACTACCCTGTCCACAACTATAATAAATCACAGCACACATTCCCCAACTCAAACACATTCTTCCTCAGTTGACGCCTTTAAAAATATTCCTCGCACTGATTTATACCTCAGTCATCTTTTTCTCCAATCAACGTTAGGAAGATGATGAATTTTTAGAACAAATACATTACTTTAAACCTGTGGGTTGCCTTTTAGTTTTAGAACTATTGCATTTTTTGCATTTTAGAACTATTGTCAGAACTGCTTTTATACAGTAGAAAGTTAATCAATTCAGATACGAACGTAAGAACTTTAACTGTTCTACTTTTCAGGGAACAATACATGAAGAACATTGCAGAGCAGGAATCTTTGGGAAAGGTAAATTTTTTGGCTTCGTAAGTTGTCTGTCAAATCCCTTAACATGGTATCCTCCCGGTCCCATCTTGTGTGCTTATAGCAGGTTGATGATGGGCGACAGCAGGGGCTTGTCCTCAGCTATAATTCTGCCAAAGATTTTGGAGCATGCTGTCCTGTCACTCTGCATCATTCCTCACTTACACCAAAGCATGTGAATTATATGGCAATGATGAACAACATTACTGCTCAGCCTTCCTTAGAAGGAGGACCTCCTGACATTACACTGACATGTGTTATGGTGTATTTTGTTGATTCATTTGAACCATCTTATTATAGATAGAGAGTTAAATAGATACTTTATTGATCCCAATAGAAAATTCCAACATCCAGACATTCTGGATTTGGATTTTCTAATTTCCAACATAATAGACAATAAACATGTAGTAGCAATTAAAGATCATCAATCATGAAGTAAAAAAAAATAAAGTCATAAGTATTTCTGGTATTCATGGAAGATATACATATTTTAAAAGGCATCGTCTCAAGAAAGTAGGATTACGTAGTAAAATCTGAGGAAACAAAGTGGGGTGACATATGAGAGAACACCAGGGGAGAAATGTTTAGCAATAAAATAGGCTAAAAGGTCAATTAGAGACATGCTAACAATGCTGTTGTTTTTTTCTGCGCACTAACAGAAGCTCCGTGAGGAGCAGAAACAGGTGAAGGAGAGCCACGGCCCCAACATGAAGCAGATGCATATGTGGAAAGATCTTGAACAGCTGCTGGAGTGTAAGAAGCAGTGCAACCTGCGAGCTCGGAGCCAGGCGTCCATTGGTCAGGTGATCCAGGAGAGTGGAGAGGACCGCCTGGTTCTCTAACTGAACTGCACAGCACATCAACGATTCAAGTTATTTTTGTGTCCGTCATATCAAGGGTTACTTTTCAGCTATGATAAAGCAATGTGTGTTCAGAGTCTACAGAGAAGTGTAATGACTATGCTATTAAATGTTTCTCTATGTCCTTCTCCCCCATCAGTACAATGCTGAGGACATTTGGTCTTGTTTTACAAAATGGAGCAAACTGTCCTTTTTTGGACATAATTAGTGGGAGTTGGGAGATTTTTCATGGCGATAACCAGTGGAGCACATTGAAACTGTGTGTGTGTGTGTGTGTGTGTGTGTGTGTGTGTGTGAGAGAGAGAGAGAGAGAGATGGAACACATGTTCACAGTAGTGTTCCATGGATAAGGGGTTTTAAAAAAATTCAAACAAGTCCACCGTCTCCATTTTGACGCGTCTTTAAGAATAGCCCAACAATCCATGTGTTGCGAGATAGCGGTGAACAAAGTGTTACACTTTGAACGTGCCTGCACACAGTTATTTTGGGAAGCAGCAGTCATGACCTTGAGCAGAAGAGCTGTCCAATTTAGGAATTCGGCTGGTCCTTCTTTTGTTTCCGTCACTGAGGGGCAGAGGTAATCAGCAGAGCAACATCTACAACTCCTCCCCTACCTGTTAGTGCACACTGACTTGGGACATTTGTATAATGTAACAAGAGCTCTTTAACTGCTTGAATAATAAAATAAATTAAGTATATTCTACACAAAACCAACCAATTTGTACTGTTGTATGCATTTTCAGTTTAGAGGATTTTGTAAAAACGAGCAGTAAGTGAACACAACCTGTTGCAGTGTCTACACATGACCTACACATGACATCTACACTCATTTAACACAAACATTTAAGCATTACAGTTAACTGATAAGGAGGAAAACATTGCATTGGAAAATAAAGCAAAATACTGTATCCCATGATTGTGGTTTGATGTGAAGTGGATAAATAAAAGATTTTACTTCCCTTATAAAATGACTGCCAACAATTAGTTTTTCATTTATTAACAGATGTCATGTCATCCATTTCTATTAATTATGCTTATGTATAGTTAAATTTAATGTGAAATGTTTATTATATTAGTTAGTTCTCTTACTACTTACAGTACATTCTAGCAGACATAAACAGTCACTCCCTCACCAGGTTCTCTCCCCCCCCACCCCTCCCCCCCCTTTTTTTTAAAGTAACAAAAACTAAATCCATATCATCTTAACATAATATGGATTGGTGTTTTTGGAAAACAATGTCAGGTCTTGTGTGGGATGTGGACTGGGGCAAAGTCAAAGTGTTTTACTCCTCCTTTATCGCTAATGAGATTAGAAAATTAAATACTGCTCTCTTATAGTGTGAGATGTCACACTACGATATACTAAAATTATATAAGCAGAGATATCACAGGTTGCTAAACTAATGATATAAGGTGAACATCAGTGAATTTTTTTTTGTGTTTAAAGTAAATAAACTTATATTCTGGCTGTAATTAAATTTATTCTTCTTATACTTTCAAATAGACTGTCCACATAGTAGAGATAATGACAGTGTCTAAATTGTTATCGTAATGTAATGCTGTAATAGAGCTTTTTTTATCATTTTTTTTTTTTTTACTAAAGTCCATTTAAAGTGCTTAATATTGTCTACACTTAATTCAAGGGGAAGTCACCAAAAAGTCAGTCATCGAAGCAGTCAACATGGGGGGTGTCCAGAGAATCTCCTGACATTTAGTGGACCTTATGGGGAAGAGATGGCACAGTGTGATTTTCTGGGCAATGTTTTCCTGGGAAAACTTACATCCTGGCATTCATGCGGATGTTACTTTGACATGTACCATCTATCTAAACATTGTTACAGACCAAGTATCGTTATTGCAACAGTATTCCCTAATGAAAGCAGGATAAGGCACCCTGCCAAAATTGTTTAGGAATGGTTTGAGGAACATGACAAAGAGTTCAACGTGTTGACTTTGCCTCCAAATTCCCCATATCTCAATTTGATTACACATCCATGTGATGTCCTGGACACGTCCTGGTCCATGGAGGTCACACCTTGCAATTTGCAGGACTCAAAGTATCTGCTCCTATTGTCTTGCTGCCAGATGCCACAGCACACCTTAAGAGGTTTTGTGGAATCTGTGCCTCAATGGTTCAGAACTGTTTTGGTGGCACAATGGGGTCACCAATCTACACACTATTAAGCAGGTGGTTTTAATGTTGTGGCTGATCTGTGTAAATTGTGCTTATAAGTTATTCTGCATGGCCATGAAATACTAAATCAAAGTCACAAAATTGTAATGTAAAAGAAATGTAAAATCCCCCCCGCCCCCCATTTATTTAAATAATGAAATAACTGAGAACCAAATATTGCCATAAAAGTTACATTCATGATGAATGTCTGTAAATGATTCACTTTCAACTATAAATGTATGTTACCTGGACATTTTAAAGAAGGTCATTTTATTCATTCATTTGCCTTCTATTCCGCTTATCCTGTACAGGATTGTGGGGGCCTGGATCCTATGGCGGGGAACCCGCCTAGTGCTCAAAGTCTCCTGAGATAGGCTTCAGTCCCTGCCACCTTGTACAGGATAAGGCTGAAAAGGGTGCTAATCCGATGCAGTGCACACACACACACACACACTACGGGACCATTGGCCTAATCTGCACGTCTTTGTAGTGTGGGAGGAAACCCACCAACTACAGGGAGAACATGCATGCACACAGCAAGATTCGAACCATTAAGTCCATAGCACTAACCACTACGCCACCATGCAACCTAAGGTCATTTTAAAGTCTTTAATGCCCCATTTTATTAAGAGACAACAGTGGAGGATTGCATCAGGAAGGGTATCTGGTATTTAAAAAAAAATCTATGCGGATTCCTATGACAAATAACCCACTGTGGTGACCCCACCTAACATTTGTTTACAATTGAACAAATATGCAGTAGTTCCCCAACACATGTGTAAAACTGATGCCATCTGAATAGGGCTTATGAATTTCAACTCACTACCAAAACATTCTGTGATCAGGCTGAAACTGGTAAATGATATATTTTTAAAAAAGATTCCATACAAAATTAAAAATTAATGTGTGTGCCTTCAGAAGGTGTGTGTGTGCGTGTGCGCGTGAGGTAGTGATTTGAAGGCTGGTCGCACGAGCTCCCCGAACGCCCCCCCCTTGTCCAATCAGCGGGCTCGGTGCGCGGCGCGTGCGGTGACGATGGGCGGCAGCCGCGACGCTCGCGCAATAAAACAAGAGTAAACGCGGCACCCGGTCGCCTTTGACCAGCGGGACTCAGCGGAGCGCGCGCACACTCGGGCTGAGTGGTTGTGATGTACTGAGCGAGGACGTCTATCCACCTCTCTGTCTCTCTCTCTCTATCTCTCTCTCTGCTCTCATACGGAATTGCGGAAAAACACGAATCTCACGAATCCCCTTTTCCCACCTCTTTCTTCTCCCGTGGATAAGATCCCCAGGAAATCCTCCTCTGCATCTCTGCCTCTGCACAACTTCCTCCCTCGCGTGCCCTGTCTCTCAACTCGTGCCAACCTAAATGTTTTGGGTGCACGCGGAGACACACAGCGCCTTCTGACTCTGCTGGAGGAAAGGATTCTCTCTGCTCTTCTCTGCTCCGCTCCGCTCTGCTGTGCTCCGAGTCCTGACCCATCTCAGCCATGGAGAACGCTCACACGAAGAGCGTGGAGGAAGTTTACAGCTATTTCAGCGTGAACGAGAGCACGGGTCTGACGCTGGACCAAGTCAAACGCCAAAGAGAGAAGTGGGGTCCAAACGGTACGTAGGTGCTTTCAGACCCCGCTTTCAGAGTCATTTTAAACTTGAGTCATTGCGCTTAGACAGTAGCTACAATGAGATGCTCAACACCAACGTCCCCAAAACCGGTGAATGCAGTGACGTCATAACATTTTGTCTCATTGCAATAATTTACGACCTTCTGCATCCCTCAACATTGATTAGATTTTTAAATACATTTATTCACTGCTTTTTTATCCCCCCCCGGAAATACTAATTATTTAATGAAAATAATTATTTCAGGTTCGATTCCCGCCTCCAGTCTGTGTGCATGTTCTACTCATGCTTGGTGGGTTTCCTCAGAGTGCTCCGGTTTCCTCCCACAGTCAAAAGACATGCAGATTATGCTAACTGGTGTGAAGGATTGGCACCCCATCCAGGGTGTAGCCCACCTCATGCTCTCAGTCTCCTGGGATAGCCTTCAGGTCCCCTGCGACCTTATATACAGGATAAAGCATTATAACCAATGATTTTTGAATCATTTAATATTTTTTTTAACATGCAACTTGGCTTGTTTTATCTATTGATTATAAAACTTTTTTTTTTTTTTTTGGTTCAGGGGTGCATCGGTCCACAAAGTGCCGGGCCCCTCAGTCCACCTGGCTTTGCGTGGGTTGACTGACCAGTTCGCAACCCAATGCATATATAATTCATTACAATTTAAAGCTTTAATATTATGTGCACGATACAGCATAATTCATAAGTTCTTGCTTGGATGTCTCTTTGCAGCCTAGACACTAAATATACACAGTAAACATATACTGTATGATCAATGCAATAGTAATAAACATACTGTATAAAGACAGACAAGGTACCATTTTCAAAAAATATACATTAATTCAAGACAGTGTCAAAGAAAGAGAATTTAAAATACATGACAATTTGAGAGGTTTATTTTCTGCACATAAGGGAGCCTGTCCTATCATAGGCGACTGCCCCTTTTTCTGCTTATTTTTACCTTACAAACTTTTCACCCAAGCTGTCCAACAAACTCTGAATGAAACCCCAAAGACATATTGAGTCTTCTTCGGTCCTTTCTTGTCTAGGGTTTGTTTTTATATTTGTCTTCTTATTAGATGAACATTCTGTCTACATCATAAATAATATTCAGATAGAATTTTCTGGACATCTCCTTTTTAAGTAATGTTTCCATAGGATGTCTGTAGTTATTATAATCAATTCCCGTGGGATTTCTGCATGGGAAGTAACAGAGATGGGAATGTCTTTATGTGTTCTTTACATGATTGTCGCACAAAAATTCTATGCCTATTATGGACACTAATTTAAATTTAATCTAATAGTTTTCGTCTTGATTATAAGAGTAATCACTGGTTGATCATTAGGAGGTTATGTGATCATAACGTATATGTAGACCGTAGCTGCTTTAGAAACTCAAAAACTTAATTTAAAACACCCTGAAAGGTGGAATGTGGAATGTCTTGTCATGAATGTAATGAAGAAAAAGCAATAAGACCTTTTTTTTAATTGAAAAAGATCACATGGAGTTATACTTTTTGGTATAAAAAAACTTCTGACATATCATTGTATTAATTATAAAAATTGTACACCTTGTTACATGGGCACTAAAATTAAATAAGGTTATCCTAAATCTCAATAATAAAAAAAAAGACATTGGTAAATTATGTCCATTTATATCTAATACAATGAAACGCACTGTATCCTGTGTGGTAGGAGCAAATTACTTACTATATTACAGTAAGTTTGTTTTGAATTGTAACAAAATCTGAAATTGATTACACTAATAGTTGAATAGCTGAGTTGTGTCCATAAAATAAGGAAAGGAAAGATCAAGGAATTTATAGTTCCTATTTTATATGGATTTCTCCCTAATTTAGTCATGTCCAATTCCAACCAGGATGGCGAAGACTATCACATGCTTACTCTGACTGCAATTTTTTGAACTGCTGTTCATGCAACGTCTGGGATGGCGTAACACACTCAAAGGAAAGCGCTATCTGGCCTTTCCGCTTGCATGAACGCACAGATGCCCATGATTGGCTAGTGTCACTATGATTGATGTGACAGTGTGTGTATGCCACCTCCTCGAGAGAGCGTGGCCAATCTGCTTTCTAGACTCCTGGCTATGGATAGCTGCAGCATCATTAGGGACTTGAACTCATAATCCCCAGATAATAGGGAGAATGAGCACATTACCGCCGTGCCACTCGGGAGCTTTATTCGTAGTTCTTTATCTTTTTTGACAAATTTTTCTACAGGTCATGAACTGCAAATGGTGGGAGAATTTTACAAATGCTAAATGTTTATGTAAGTAAGCATTTTTGGGCCAAATTTGTATCTAAAAATAAATTCACAGTCAGCTGCAACATTTACCATGTCCTATAAAATAATCCTGTTAACATCCTAAAATCTACATTTTAATACATTTCAGAATAAATCACTTTTTGAGAAGTAGTCAGAAATCAGAAACAATTAAAGATTAGAATTGTAACAAAATCAGAAGAAAAATTAATAATTAATTGGGGAATTTATAAAATAGCGGTACGTACAAAATGAGAATACAAATCGAATCGGAACCTATTTATCGTGATAATATTGTAACGCATGGTTCCGTGATTCCCATACCTAGTAAAAATTTAATGAAATAGTCACTTAGAATTTGTTTACAGAGTTAGATTTCTTTACAGTGTTTAGTAGAAAATAGGGGTCACAATGGATGTAACACAAAGGCAGCAGTTTATTTTGTTATCCAAACGGCAAATAAATCTCTACATGTCTTCTGACTAGGGGTGGCTTTACAATGACAGGGTGGGCAGCTGCCACCCCATCCATTAGGGTTACCATCTGACTTTCAGTTTCTCTAAAATACTGTATGGTGCCAAATGTTATTAAGTACAGTTTGACAATGTTGCGAAAAATTTCTGGAACCTGACTTATGACTTATAATCAATCATCACATTTAATTGAAGGTGGGGGATGTGGTAAAGTCACAGTATATTGTACCGCAAAGTAGAGAATAAAAAGAAAGGTAAAAAATGGTGTTATCCTTTCCACCCAGAGGTTTTTCCAAAAGCAACATGGGCTTAATTTTTTTATTTATGATACCACATTATTTTTTAAGGACTCATTGCTCTTTTTTATCTAAAGCATTTCCATTACCAGCCTCTATTTTTCTCTCTTTTGTAGCATGTAAGAATCCACGGTGACACAAACCTTTCAAATGTTCAGGAAAATTTCTTATTCAACTTTGTCCTTGACTATAACTCATGAAGTCATCATCCTGGTGCAGTCATGTGACAGTCTGTGAATTTGTGTACCCATTACATGATTTTCAATATGATAGTGCGTGTCATATAAGGCTTTTAACCCTTTCAGGCTCAAATTAAGTTTTTGTTGCTAAAGGACAACCAAGTCCTGCAGTGGTACTTCTGAGTAAAAAAAAACTCATTCAATATGTATCTGGGGTAATAAGGTAGTTAGTTTTTAACTGTTGCAAATCAGCAACGCCTGCCTTGAAAGGGTTAACCCTAAAATTGTCAGGGAAAATGCCACCTTATGCCTTTCAAAATGTGTTCCATGTGATCATTTTGATCAGTGATTTATCTCCAATAATTTCACTTAAATGAGAAATGTGTCTGGGTTTTTACGGGTTAAATTTGATAAAACAAAACAAAAGAAAAATCACAGCATGTCATGTTACCTGTCAAATTCTTTATAACTATAATAATAGACAAACTAATAAAGTGTCTCTAACACTCATTCACTTTCAGTAACTGCATTATCTTGGGCAGGGTCCTAGTGGACACAGAGCCTATTCTGGGAACATTGGGAACAAGCCGGGAATACACCCGTGATGGGATGCCAGTCAACCACAGGGCACCATGGGCTCACACACACACACACACACACACATACACACCATCATTGACACATCGCCAAATGTATTTTAGCCAGCCCACATACTGTCTTTTTTGATGTACCAGGAAACCAGAGAACCCAGAGGTAGTCCATAAAGCCTCAGGAAGAACTAATTGCAGGAATTTACTTGGAGCGGAAATTTATCATGAATGTATCATATCCAGAAATATTGAATTGTTGAAGAAGTGCCATTTTTCAGTTGCCGTTAATGCCAGAACTGATTGAACTAACACATTTTTATTGACTTTGGACTGTTCTGCTTCCCTGTCCCTTCTGGTGTCCTCAATGTCCTCGTACTCAGACTGTACCATATTTCATAATAGGTAGGGCAAATGTAAATATATGTAACCTGTAAAGTAAGGAGTATGGTGCTGTTTGCCCTACTTGTGTTGAGTCACTTTTGGTGCTTTTGGGTAATTTGGTAAAATAACAACACAAAAGCTATTCCAATATTAATATTTTAAGGATAATTCCTCAGAATTCTATAATAATAATAATGTAATAACAGATAGTTTGCACAATATTTTAGTCATGTTTAAGTTCATGAAGGTTTTCTACCTTAAAGTGTTTTCTGAGGCTGATAAATAACATTATAGAGACCTATGAGTAGAATGGATCTCCATCGAGAATGTTTTTGATGGGCCATTACTTCAGTTTATCCTACAGTGACATTCAATTTGTGAGTCTTATTGGTTATAAGGTGTTTTTCTATAACGGCAGCTGAGCCAGTATTACCTGCGATAAATGAAATCAGAGATTAATATTAATGCACTCATTCCTTTTTTTTTCTTTTTGGGAGGGGATATTTTCCCCCAATTTCCTATACCCAATACCTACCCGTCTTACTGTAAGGGAACTCTCTCACTAAGGTGACTACCAAACAAAAATTCTCATGGGCTTCCTCTGAGTTACATGATGCCAGCTGACCGCATCTTTTCGAACTGCTGCACATACAATGTTCAGGACAACATGGCACACTCAGAGGAAGACGTTATCAGTCCCTTACGCTTAGGTAAGCTTAAAGACGCCCATGAATGGTTAGTGTCTCCATGATTTACGTGACAGTGCAAGTATGCCAAACAAGAGATCACAGCCAATCTGCTCTCTAGACTCCCGGCTATTTATGGCTGTAGCATCACCCGGGAATCGAACTCATGATCTTCAGATGATAGGGTGGACTTGTTTCCTTTACTCTACTTGGGAGCCAACAGTGCACCCCTTCTAATACAGTATAACTTCTGTAGTAACAATATACACCAATCAGCCAGAACGTTACAATTTAAAAGATTATGCCCGGTTTTATGTGGGTTACCGGAGCAGCTCTGGCCCCTTGGACCATGACACCAAAAGAGTTCTAAGGTGTGCTGTGGTGTCTGTCACCAGGACATTGGCAGCGGATCTTTTGGATGTTGTGGGGATCTCCATGTATTGGTATCTTTGGAATTTGGAAGCCAGGTTGGCGGTATTGGGCTCTTTGCGTGCCAGGTCCTGTGCGTGGCATGCTGTGGTACACTGGGTATTCTGGTGTCTTCCTTTTCGTGGCTTCCTGATTTGTACTACATTGGCTTTTCTTTGGGATTGGACCGGGACTGATATACAATTGAAAATTTATTTTAATATGTTAATGTTATGTGCTGTTGATTTTATGGCTGATTGGTGTATAAATGGGCTTAATTTAATATATTTTAAAAAAATGAAATAAAAATTCGCAAGTCTCTAGTGTCAATATAACTTTGTAAGTTTGACACATTCATAACTATAACCCCAACCTGTTGCTAATGATTTTCCTGGAAAACCAGACCCCATTGTGTTTATTCATTACCTAGTAAATGTAATCAATACTCTCTATTTGTTTAAGCCTAATGTAATTATTATGATAGAAGTATTTTCTATATTGTAATTATCTTTTCTCTTTTTTTTCTCTTCTTGCTTGTGTGTGCAGAATTGCCCGCTGAAGAAGGTAATTATTATTTTTATCATTTACCAGTGCATTTATTTCAAAAAGCATTAAATAAATTGCATTGCATTGTAGTGTATTATAATAGATACCTGATTTCTTCTGTCCTATAGGAAAGTCATTATGGGAGCTGGTCGTTGAGCAGTTTGAGGATTTACTCGTGCGGATTCTCCTGCTTGCAGCTTGTATATCATTTGTAAGTGCAATTAAGGAAAATTAATAAGAATATGTATGTTAAAGGCATCCACATATTCAATTCCATCAACCAAAAAAATCTAAATGAAGTAGTGTGTATGCTTAAACAGCCTCGTGGGGTGTGTATGGTGTGCATGTGTGTGGATGAGTCGTTGTTTGCATGTGTGTGTGTGTTTGTCTTTGTCGTGTCTTGAGCTGCTCAGAGATCAGGAGGTTAAGCAGCTGAGAAAGCTGCTCTCGCGCAGGAATGGTGAGAACAACATTCATTGCGATCAAGTGTCTGTCGCTATCTACCGAGCAAGACGTCTGGGCAGGATACTTCTGTCTCACTCCGACATGTTTACACTCCTTTCATTAGCCTGAAATGCTCCTGGAGGAAGTGGTGTAAAGCCACTTTCCTGTCCGTCTATCTTTGTTTCTTTGTTTCCCTTTGATGTGTGATGTTCTCTCTGTCTTTCTTTCTTTTTTCATTTTTGTCGGTCAGTATGTATTTCCTGCGGCCTCTGTCACTCTCTTTTTGCTCTTATCCTTTTTCATTTCTATTTGTTACTGTTTTTAATCTTTTTTTTCATGTTGTGGTTATTGTTTCATAATTTCTTTTTTCTTCCTTCATTCCTTTCATGTTTTTTTCTTTCTTTCTTTCTCTCCCTATTAACTACTTTCCTTTTTGTTTTCAATTTTGCCTTTCTGTTTCTCCCTTTTATGTCTATCTATCTTTCTTTCTCTTCTTTTTTCCCCCCCGTACAAATCCTCAGGTCAGGTGATTGGTTTGCAGTCACTGACCCTTGAGAGAGTGTATCTTGTGGTCTGAATGAGGTCAGCAGTCGGTTAAGCCGTTAAGTCTGTAAGTGCGTGTGGTGTCGTGAACTCTGAACCACATGGCTGCGTGGGCAGCTTGCTACATCACAGCAGGCGGAGGCATGAGAGCCAAATGCCCACCTGGCAGTGTAAAGATAGCAAGGTGTCAGGCTTGGCTGTGTCACAGTTCTCCTGGAATGCATTAGGCCAGAGGGCATCACTGCAGGACAAATTTAGCTTCTGACCTTCAGTAGGATGTTGGGTGTTCCAGCAGCTGGGGTAATTGTCCAGCGGTAGGAGCATTATCCATTGGCTAGTTTTATTTATTGGCCGGTACCAGTATTAGAAATGTAGGAAATGGCTGCTGTTTAACACTGGTGTGTTTGTGTTTTTTTAAGTCCTGCTTTCCTAAGGCTGTGAAGGACTATGACGATTGAATACATAGGAATCCATATACAGTGGCTTGCAAAAGTATTCGGCCCCCTTGAACTTTTCCACATTTTGTCACATTACAGCCACAAACATG
>JAQQZT010000040.1:7879247-7917850 GCA_030068275.1 Clarias platycephalus
GATTCATGTTTGTGGCTGTAATGTGACAAAATGTGGAAAAGTTCAAGGGGGCCGAATACTTTTGCAAGCCACTGTACCTCAGGCTAGATCAATGTTATACGAGGTGCTATCAAAACATTTTCAAGGTTAGCCCTATTTACAAGAAAAAACTTTATTATTTATTACTTACTTATTAATACTTTATTATTATATAGCGAGTGAGGAGGGTGCGGAATTTCTCAGATGATCATTAGGTACAAGTTTCTGAATAGGGGTTAAGCTTGTCGAAGGTCTTCCTGATCTCTTGTCGTGTTCCAGTGATGTCCTTCCGCTCTTGAAGCATGCGTGTCACTCAACACCTCGAACGACTCATTGCAGCAACACTTGCTGAATCATGTCAAACACCTCAGCGGCGGATTTGCCCAGAATTTCACGTTCGCTCTTTGTTCTAACTTGCTGTCCATGATGAAGTAGCAGAAGTGGTAACGCACATGGTCAGAATAGCACTGGTTTCACAGCTCTCGACACAATGTCTCACAGGACACATTGTCTTTTGGCACACTGACTTATGAAGCCATCTGTTGCCATGTTACAAAACTAGTCTTGAAACTTTTTGATATCGCCTCGTAATTATTACACTTATTATTTCGTTATTATATGCTAATTGTCTTTTCAGTTAAATGGATTCCAAAACTTAGTATCTGAAGAAAAGTATAAGTAATGCCTACTTGAATCAGAAAAGATTTAATGGCTCCAAAAAGTAAGCAATAAAATACTTGGGGGGTGCGTTGTTAAAGGAACGACCTCAATACTGTGTGTTGCGATGTGGTGCGATGCAAAGCTATTTAATTTTTCTCACCTCAAAATAGATTCTTTTCCCCTAAAATCAAGTCTTGAAGTGTTTCATTCCTCTTATACCACAGCATTTTGCTGCTGGAACATCATCCCTATCTGTTTATAGTTACATTAATATTGTGGATTATCAGCACAACTAGTTCCTGTAGTCACTCCAAACAGTCACTTACATACACACAACCTTATTTAAGACAAGTATATGCAACCTGTTACCTGACCATATCCACAAGTTTTTGCCGTGTAACATGTGTAACATGCGTAACATGTTAATATCAACATTGTCGATTGAACTAATGTTAGGGCTGAATGCATAGAAAATTAATGAACATCTTCAGACCAGAATTGATCATTTATCAGCGCCGTGGCATACATAATATAATGCTACGTGTTTTGCCTAATGGACCTTATATTTGATTTGTTTAGTCACAATATTTTAACAGGTAAACTGACACTTCCTGAGAACTAAATATACAGTCTACTTTATTTTATTTCTAAACCATGGACACTCGGGTTAGGAGCCCAAGCCCAGGTAAAATGGGCGTCAAGAAGGACGTCCGGTATAAAACCTGCGCCTTGTTGTTGTGCAAATCAGTTGGTCAGCTGTGGCGACCCCTCACAACAAGACTAACACCAATCTAGGTAATCACAATTATTGACTGTTATAAATTGTGATTAATCACAATTTTAAAATATTTGTATTTACAAGATTTACTTGTATTATAAACGTGCAGTGTTGAAATAAAGAAATGCATGACGAACTGGTTAGACGAAACATTATGCAAACAAATGTTAAATTAAAATCTTTCAAATGGTAGACTATTTGCAGCAACAGTCATGTTTTGAGAAATTGGCTAGCACAAAAACAAATTGTCAAAATGTCTTTCTTGTCTTTTAACATGCTCAGAGTGAATGAGTGCAGTTGCCATTTGTCATCGATTAGGTTTGGTTGGTATGGTTACATACTGATGTCCTAATATATATATATATATATATATATATATATACTGTATATATTTCATGAGATTTACATTTTAGTTTTTGTCTAACTGTTTCATCTGTAAGAAAGCCAGAAGCCTAGAGAGTCTGCCCATGATTTTATTACATTAGGACGGTGAAGGAAGCCAGACTGCAGCAGTGGCATTCTCGTGTGTAGCACAGTGTTTCTGCGCTCCAGAATCTTGATGCTGCTTTGTGTGACTTGTCAGCCGAATCACTGCAGATGGTGGCTTTATGCATATAAAACAGCAACAAAAAAGGCTTTCGAGAAACAGGCAGCGTTCAGGAGCGCAGTCACTCAAATGAGTGGTGAAGGTTTGCTCTGCTCGGCTTTACTGTCTGCCACCTTTGAAACAAACAACACGATTACTAAACCTAAACTGTATGTATTTAGTCCGGAGCTTTATACTGTATCAGCGTCCAATAACAAGACGGACGTGTAAACAGCACAGGGACACTTATTCACAGTGGCGTTATTGCTCATACTGTAACATCAGACAGTGTTTTTCAGTCTGTAAATCATGACTGGTCTTGATTATAGGTTGTGTGTGTATGTGTGTGTGCATGCTGTATCAAGGCTTCTATAGCTTTATAGATTCCATATCAGCCTTCTGTCCTGGAGGAGCCTCAGCACTGCAGAGTTTAGCATTTGACCTAATTTCTTTATTTAACAAGCTTTATTAAAAATCTGCGGCTAATTAGCAGGATGGAAAGAGGGGGGAAAAAACAAATCTCTGCAGTGTTAAGACACTATAGACTTCCAAATCATAGGAAATACAGCATGATCGGCGGGTTTGGAATGTTTAATAATAACTGGAAGCTGACTAGAAGCTGATTTTATGTAAGAGAACCCTAGAGACTGGAGGTACGTTATAATCCCAGAGAACGGCCGCTGCTACATCATGCATCTAAAAGCAGCAGATACTAATGTTGCGAAATGTAAATGATGCATGCTAATGGGGGAAAAAAGCAAAGAAATTCATATTACCTCAACCGCACTTAACACATCATACAGTCTGTTATGTGCTATGCAGTTCAGCCAAGATTTTGTTTTATGCATTAATTACACAGTCTCAAGTAAACTTTAATCATTTGATTCATGTCAATATGAATACGGTATCTCTGTGTCTCTGTCTAGGTTTTAGCCTGGTTTGAGGAAGGCGAAGAGACAATAACAGCCTTCGTGGAGCCGTTTGTAATCCTGCTTATTCTTATAGCCAATGCCATCGTTGGTGTGTGGCAGGTGAGTTAATATTGGCATGTACTTCGTTTCTAAAGTCGCACCCTCCTGCACGCTTCCTAGAAGAGCAGTTTGTAATATTTAGGGCCCTTTGAAGATACCGTGAAGGAAGTCTTCACCCCTAAGCATGATTTTTAAAAAAAAGTGTGTTTAATTGGGGTGACCCTGAGTAAAAGGATCTTTTACTCAGGAAGAAGAAATTAGGCTAATCCTTTACCAGGAAATATTTTATATCTTAAAAATAGTAAAACCCTTCTTTAAAATGACTTTAAGAAGTGTTCACGTACTTGCTTGTGAAGGAGAATTTTTTTTAATGAGCACTATTTGAAGACCCTGTTTTTTTTTTTAGATCGATAGATAGAAAGATAACTAAACCTTTAACAAAATGCTTGGACTAGAAATATCTACTCTTACCCTTATACTTGGAAAACGTCCACACGTACAAATGGCTCCATCTGATCGTATTTATAATAAATCGAGATCTTACTCTTCCTCTTGCCTCTGTGAGCTAAATAAAGTGTCTAAGCTTTAAATCTTGCCAAAAAAGCTCTTCTCTTCCACAAAACAGTGCGACAAAAAAATTAATGCATGGTTAACATGTAATGTCCTTTCACGTCCAACAAAGATCTGGGGTTGTAGTCGTAAGCATGCAGGTTTAGTGCAGACGACCTTTTCCCTGCCTGTAAGCGTCCTCTGTGTTTTTTTTTTTCTACTTTGAAAAATTGACAGGAGCGTAACGCGGAAAATGCCATCGAGGCACTTAAAGAGTACGAGCCGGAGATGGGGAAAGTCTACAGGCAGGACAGGAAGACTGTGCAGAGGATCAAGGCCAAAGACATCGTACCGGGAGACATCGTGGAAGTAGCTGGTAAGACTGGGAAAACTTAGCACAACAGCTCGAACATGCTGCTAAATGAACCATTATGTAATGATGCTCTGAATAAAGGCTGCTGTGTATCTCTCTGTGCTTTGATTAACTACTATGAGAACCGCCACCCACGCATACACACACACACACACACACACACATATACACACTCACGTGCACCCCCACATCACATGCCTCTAGTAAAGCTTTTGTCCTTCCTAGGAGTTCTCAGACTATCTTTCCTCCCTTTCTCTTTCTCAGTGTCTTGCTTACACACACACATGCACACACTGTACTGAAATGCAGAAGAGCTCACAATCATGTGGGACAAAAAAGGATTAGGGCTTTGATTTATTTCAAACCTGCAACTTCTGGAAGTTTAGGAAGATGCTGTTACATTTTGTTGTATGTTGATGCAGGATAGCTTTTACATTCACCGTGCCATGGGCTATATTTTTTTACAAACCTGTTAAACCAGGCTGAAAATCATAAACATTTTGGAGTACGAGTGTGGGATGATGGTGTAGGTTGTAATGGATTTTTTCCCCCCTTTTGTTCTAGAGTGGTGGTCGGTTTTATTTTTATCTGCTTGGCGAGATTATGGAATGTGCTATGTATAGCTAACACTGGCAATAGTGAATATGACAGGTGTTAAGTTCTTCATGGAGGCTCCACCACCCCGTGTCCTTTATCCTCATTGTTGTACTGGAGTATCGCTGTGTGTGATGTGTGCGATGTCCACGTGAATGTCAGCATCATCTTGACAATGCCACTGAAAGTTTCATTTTATGTTAATTTCAGTAGCAGACATGAAATGACATGAACATTTTAGGTAAACATTGATTGAGCAACGGATAACATATATGAACTTTTTTTAAAGCGGTTACATTTGGAGTGAAATTTAATCAAAATGCTTCCATGGAAACCTCTTTTCAACATCTGAGCTGGTTGTTAGAGTGATGGAACGACATTCAGCTGTGTGAATGAGGCAGCGTGACGGGGATCTGCTGCCTTGCTGCTTGGTGAAGAGGCGATCAGTTATTAGAAAAAGGAATTCATTTAATAAAGCATAATCAGAGTAATTCACATACTTTTCAATTTGTAATGGTTTAATGAATTATAGAAATCAAATTCATAACATGAAGCATGTTATTTTATGAAAGACAGATGCCAAGTGCAGATAAGTTTGTTAAATAAATGGCTAATCAATATCCAAAAGGCTGAAAAACAACCAGTAGCTAAATAAAAACAAATCAATATGAAGACAAGGCAATGACAGGAAAAACATAACAGGGGTAAATTTAAGGTAGGTAACTTATCAGGAGTGAGCGCAATCAAAGAAGGACGTGAGTGGGGCGGACCACAAAAGAAGAGTTTTCCAAAAATGTGAGTGCGGGTGCCCTCTGGTTCTCTGGAGAGATCTCGTCTAGGTGCAATGTGGCATAGAAGCCTCTTCATAGTGGCATAGAAGACTTAGGACTGGGCCCCTGACCACATCAAGGCCAGACTAAGGATTGACGACCACAGCAAGGTCAGAGTAGGGAGCAACGATCCCTAGGCCAGAGTAAGGAGGGAGACGACCATGGTCAGGCCAAAGTAGGGAGTGACGGCAAGGCAATGTGCAATGTGGCCTCTTAATTCGCTTGCCCAGTCCTAAGACGCCATGACTTAGGACTGGGCCCCTGGGTAGAGTGGTGACCACATCAAGGCCAGAGTAAGGAGTGATGACCACGTCAAGGCAAGAGGAAAGAGTGACGACAACGGCAAGGCAAGAGTAGGGAGTGATGACCATGGTGAGTAGGGAGTGACGGCTGAAGCAAGGCCAGAATTGGAAGCTACGGCAAGGCCAGAGTAGGGAGCGATGGCTACATTGTGCCAGAGTAGGGAGCAACGACCACGGTGAGGCCAGAGTAGGGAGCGAAGACCACAGTGAGGCCAAAGTAATGAATGACGACCACGGCAAAGCAAGAGTAAGGAACTACGGCAAGGCCAGAGTAGGGAGCAACAATCCCTAGGCCAGTAAGGAGGGAGACAACCACGGTGAGACCAGAGTCGGGCCAGAGTAGGGAGCAGAAGCCACGGCTATGTTAGGGCCAGAGTGGGGAGCGACGACCACGGTTAGACCTACAGCAAGGACAGAGTATGCTGTCATACAGCAAGGACAGAGTAGGAAGCCACGGCTATGTTGGAGCCAGAGTGGGGAGCGACGACCACAGTGAGGCCTGAGTAAGGAAGCTACAGCAAGGCCAGAGTAGGAAGCTACGGCTATGTTGGAGCCAGAGTGGGGAGCGACGACCACGGCAAGGCCAGAGTAGGAAGCCACGGCTATCTTGGGGCCAGAGTAGAGAGACGACCAGAGTGAGGCCAGAGTAGGGAGTGACAGAGGGTAGAATGATGATCATGGCAAAGCTAGATCGGGGAGTAAAACCACAATGTTCTTAGCCGAGGAGATAGGCGTTCTCAACCGAGCGGGGAGGCCGAGAGAAAATCTGATTATTAGTTCTATCATTCTCAGGGATATAAAGTTTTAGTACCTGATGTGTGATGTGTCAGCTATGGATTTTCTCTCAATTACTTTCCATTTTCCATATGGATAATGAACAACAGTCACTGAGTTTACATGGATCCTAATATTTCACTAACAATCAGAATAAAGATGTGCTCGTGTAAGTGCCTCAGTTGGAACAGACTGGCCTTATGTGGCTTATATGAGTCTGGAGAGGATTTCATAACCTCATGTGTCTTTTTATGTTCTAGCTCTCTCAGCATGCAGTCTAGAAAGGGATTATGTATTGTAACAGATTTGGCCACGAACAGAATTGCAAACAGTACAATCCATCCTGATGGTCAGCGCCTAACAGCGTTGTGTGCATTTCAGTGTAAATCTTATTGTCATCATGTGGCCTGAGATGTGCACTTTGGGTAATAAACAAATTGCACAGACTTCATACTCTAGTATGGAAGATCATTTATATTTATACCACTGTACTGTTGAACCTTCCGTTCATATTGTTCAGAAAGTGTTGAGTAATATTTTAAGAGCATATCTAACAGTAGTTATAACTGCAAGGTTTAATAATGCGTTTGTTTTAATTTGTTTAAGTTGTATATGGTGATGTATATTTTTAGAAGGCGTCTCCGATCTCAGCATTTTTGTGTTTTAGAAGTGGAAGAAGAGGATGTTGGACTTTTTTTTGTCTAACCAAAGACTAACCAAGACTTTGTCTTAGATTTGCAAAACCCATCAAGCACCATAATGAAACTGGCTCTGGCTTGACCTTCCCAGACAAGCAAGACCAAAATTTACCTGTGCTGCATAGATGTTCATTTAGAGTTACCATCCTCAGAAATCACCAGTTAACAAACAGCACGTCAGATTAGAGGCGTTACATCTCAATATCAAGTGTTAAAAATGAGATTATTGCATATTTTGGACACAGAATTGTTATACAGTGTAGAAAGAAATTAAAATCAGGAAAGACTATGGTACTAGAAGGTGTGTAGAAACTTTTGATGGTGGTGTAAATAAAAAGCATTTTAAAAAAGTATGACATATTTTTCTTTTTTAATTGAAAACTGCACTGTGGTTTAAGAGGCATAAAAAAATTAGCACACTGTGATGTGCTTCATTTCCAAGTAGCTTCATGCTAATGTATGGATACACTGTCCCAAAATTAAATACAGATACCATTGATATATTTGAACACATTGATACTCCGGGGTGGGCTCTCTGAGTCTCTCTCTCTCTTACCTCTGTAGGTAAAAAAAATGGATAAGAAAAATGATGGTGACAATTTGTCATAGCAGAGGGCCTAATTAGTTTGTAAGACACCATTCCTAGAAAACATTTTGATGTGACTAATTAGATACATCATAATCCAGGACAAGGTTATGTCATATTGTAGACTAATATATCACAAAAAAGAGTTCCAATGCTGTATTTATTAGGAATGGGAATCAGGATCTGATGATACAATATTATCACAATACCTATTTTACCCATTCAGATGCAAAATTCATAAATTACAAATTAATTAAAAAAAGTATCAGTATGGCGATATGGGAATTGCCATAGTAAAGAAGCATATGTAACTGAATTGCTTTCCCTCCATCTAAAAAATTTATACAATATTTATGAAACATCAAATGGGCAATGGCCAAAGCTGTGTATGAAATCTCATGTGTAACTTTTATATATTGACATGTACGTGTGCTTTAGTTTAGAGGTTGTGATGACTTGCTTGCTACTGTAGCTTGGGGCATGCACATAATATACACGTTCCTTGTCGAAGAGTTTAGGTGTTGTTTAAGCTTGTGCATGCTCTTCAAGTCTAGTTTCTGAACAAAACTAAAAAGTGGTCCGTTGCCTCTTCCATTGCTCTCGATTCACTTTGATGTTTGTTGAGGCTTATAGTACAAACTACATCACATGTACACCACTAGCATAACATAACCACCGCCAGTGTTGTGATTAAATAGCCCGATCAAATAACCATTGGCATAATAAAATATATTGCTTTTTTCCCCAGAAAAACCCTCTAGTACCTTAGTACCTTATCAGTACCGGTTTACCGTGCAACTCCACATCTCATCATCACTGATTGTTTTCCTGTTGCAGCAATCCTGATTGTGTTTCATTTATACACAGAAGCAGCCATTAGAAATTAATGTGCAAAGTAATTAACAAACACAATCTAATTGATCTTTCTGTATTCATTTAATGATGGGTTAAATGAATATAGGATGTCCAGTCCTAACCGCCCCACTCCTTCTTCTCATCTTTCCATTGCATTTGAAAGGCCATATGTCATACAACACCAGATAATATGTAATGGAAATGTTATAAGTGTGTGATTTATACCTTTTATCAGCTGTTGAATGGAAGGAAATCCCCCTCACATCAAGCCGGGAGGGATACACATTGTAGCCTGTGATTGATAACAGCACTGAGTTCTCCTATTGTTGGCTCCCAAAGAGATGACCATAAAAGGAAGCGCTTATAAGGTACCTCCTCTTGCTCCTCCTCAACCGGCCCAACCTACTGTCTGTCCTCAAGAGTGCTGCGATTTCAAACATTCCGGCCAGCATGCAGGATTGCTCCAGAGCTGGCAATCATCTCCCATCACCGAGGGGGCTCGCGAAGAGGAACGGGGCTGCTGTCAGGTGGATTGTGCATTCACACTGACATGAAGGGAACAGGTGCCTAGTGTGCAGTTTTCTGTTCATCACAAGCATCAGAACGAGTATCTAAGCAGCAGATGTCTTCTTCCGTTCTTCTGATTCTAATCAGTCAGATCCAGTGGCTTTGGTTCAGAGGGTAGGAACATGACACTGTCTGGTGTTTAGATGTTATCTCGAGCTGTTCGTGATGTACGGATTTCTCTAGGGAGGTAACGAAAGTAGTAACTTTCTACTGCACTGTGGTATAGGCATAGTTCTCACCCCAGGCTATTTATACAGCACCTTCTTTTGTACTTACGAGTATCACAAGGCAGATTTATATAATAGCTAACAAAAAAGTAAAATGAAACAACATGAACTTTTGGAGACCCAAGTTTAAATTTTTTTTCATGATTTTTTTAAACAATGGGTTGGATTAAGAGGGAAAATGTTTTCCATCATAGGTTAAATTTTTTTTGTGAAGTGTGTTTTGTGATGCACATAAGATTAAGGCCTCCGAGTGGCGCAGTGGTAAAGTGCTCGCCCTATCATCCGGAGATCGCTGGTTCGATTCCCGGGTGATGCTGTATCCTCTCGCAGCCGGAGGTCTAGAGACAGCTGATTGGTCGAGCTCTCTCAGAGGGGAGGGATGAGAGATACTCCGTGCTCCCACATTAATCATGGCTCTACAGCCAATCAGGGGTGTCTGTGAGCTCACGCGCTGTCCTCCGAGTGTGTTACGCCGCCCCCAACGGTGCGTGAGTGAGCAGTTCTAAAAGATGCGGTCGACTGGCGCCATGTGGTTCGGAGGAAACATGTGATAGTCTTCGGCCCTCCTGACTGAGTGGTAGTAGTAGCCTTAATGTGGGAGCCCCCTAGTGTCTGGGAGGAATTGGACACGACTAAATTAGGGAGAAAATCGGGAAGGAAAAAAAAAAAGAAATAATTCAAATAAAAAATCATCCATCTTCTGCCAATATAACTTACTCTGTGTAAGGTCGTGTAGTGTCGCAGAGAACAATAAAAACTGCTAAACCATGTTCCCACTCAAAAATAAAAATACTTAAAATGATAATTGAATAAAAAATAAGATAAAGTGTTGAGTACAGTAATTAGTTTTTGCACCAATGTACCTGCAAAGCTGCACTTAAAAACTAAAACACTATTTTTATTTAATGTCTAAAAACATTCTGGGAAAAAAAAAATATATATTTTATTGTTCAATTTAAATCACTTGTTTAAACTGCCTTTATCATTAAAGAAGCTATAAAATTTTCTACAGACTTAAGAAGTACAGTACAGTACAGTCGGAAATGCGTTGACCATCAGTAGCTTGTAATGAAATTGTACGTTAGTAGAGTCACTCTTACCCTATGTAAAGGTTCTACTCAACACAGCCTTCATCAGAAGCCATACATCGGCGTTGAACCCAAGTATTGAATCCTCTTTGGAAATCCCCTTTGTTGGCAGTCGATGGTCTTCCACTGCACTGCTGGTTTCCCCTTCTTCACTTCTTCATCCATTTGTGAACCTTCATTCTTTTGTCAATAGTGTTGTTTCTGTAAACATTCTGTAGCAGTCATTAACTGCGACAAAGCAGATTTTCTAAGAGTTGTGTTCTACAAGTTGTGTTCAATGTTGACACCAATGCATCACTGGTGATGGAGACTATGTTGAGTAGAAACTTTTTTATGGAGAAAGACTTACTCTACCAACATATGCAATTTGAACAACTATGTTAGCATAAATAAAAATTTATGCATTACGTTTTTACACTTTTGCCTTACTTTGGGAAGAGCCCTCGTATATTATTAACATATATATCATGATTAGTGGGAATAGCTGTCAGTAAGCTAATCTAAAGCTGATGTTGCACTTGTTCACAATCCTTGCCACCCTTTACCTACGTCCACGTGTTTCATAACCTATTCCGCTGTACATGTTTTAGCTCTTCAGCTTCAGTTCCCACTCAGAGCTCTACAGATGGTGCCGGCCATGTTTATTTAACCTCAGTGCTCATTCTCGTTGTATAGATGAGGCCACTTAACAAGATCCATGTGACTGTTTATAAAAGCCAAAGTGCTGGGAACTCTGTACAAACTCACACAGCGGGTTATGACTGGCTACCATGTCTCCATTTTGTTACCGACATCATGTTTTTTTTTGTTAGCATGTACTGTATGTGATCGATCGGTGCGGCAGGAGCTATGAACTTCTTTGGCCTCTTTTCTCCCACTCCTCTCTCCAGCACCTGGCTGTGACTCATGTGTTTAGTATTGTGCTGGTTCTGGGTACGCCGTGTGTCGTGTGTAGGTGTTCTAGAGGGCGCAACGCTCTCAAACCGCCCGGTCGAGCCGAGAGGAGGCGGATATACGAGTGAAGAGGAAGGATAAGCAGCTAAACAGCAAGCAGAGGAGAGAGGAGGACAAACACGTACCTGTAGGCCACTTTGCAAGTAACAGTGCTAGGCTGGGCTTTGAAGCTGCTCCTGTAACTTCTGAAAAAGGACTTATCTCAGGGAATGCGAGATCGGTTAAAAATGCTGGAATAAGCTCCAGCCAGCTCTCGCTGAATCAGCCACACATTTCACCACTGATGTATTTTGGATCATGGTAATATTTCTGCATGTGGTACGTCAGTTGGAAAGATCAGTGATTAGAGGGAAATAATCATTCAATCATTCATTCATTCTTTCTCTGTCTCTTTCTTTTTACTGTTTTTTACAATGTCGAACGCCTTAATCGATCTGATTAGAAAGGTGTTGATTAACTTTCCATAGTCTCAGCTGAGACAAGTTTTCGCTGTAATTTAAGTTTATATTAACACATTTGTTTCTAATATATTGTCTATAATTTTTCTAATACGTTTCTCTAGTAGGAAGATATCCGCATCATATGATCCACATGAAAGATATAGAAGGAGTCTTCTGTTCAACTGTTTTGTAACAGCAAATATTCTAACCCTGGAAAGTCTTTAGGACAGATATTATTTCGTATTCTGGTTTCTCAATTACATGACAAGCTGCATTTTGTCTTGGTAAGGGAAAAAGAAGAATAAAGGAGCGCTGGAAAGGGGGTGACTGTTTATAGCTGCTATAACGTAACTAACAGCAGGAACTAACTTGACTTGTGGGTGTTCGGTAACATTAAATGTACCTATAAATTATTAAAAAAAGCACAACATGTAGTTCATTAATAAATTAACTATATTAATTATAGTAATTCCTGATCTGCTGTGGTATAAAGGGGAAGAAAACATGTGGCGTGTGCTTTAACGGAAAAGAATATACTTTGGGGCGTTAGCAGTAAGTTCCCTCATTATTAGGGGATTATTTTCGTATAACAGCATGATTCTTGTGCTTTACTACTTACTGTAGTCCACAGGTACACTATGTCAGTGTATGCAGCATGTGTGTGATTGTACTGTATGCCGATAAGATTTTACTCTAAGCATAAACCATTATAGTTAAAAGCATTTTTGGTGAACCAGAGCAACAAAATCAAAGTGACTCATAACACTTGCATAAAATGTTTAGGTTTTTTATAAGTCGGTTATACATCACTTGTGTTATATAAAGGAATAAGTAACTTAAAGCAAGCTGGTATCTACAGTAGGAAGATTTTTTGTTAATTAAAGAATTACTTACTGTCTAAATTTTTATAGTTGTATTTAATTTGGGGGAAAAAAAATTCTAATCAAACAAAAAAGTGCAATTTATTACAGGTAATGTTTATATAGTCAGTAATTAATCATTCGTCATTAATCATTTTGGTGACCATGAAAGGCTAATTTGACGCTTTTTGAATTTTACTGTAAATAATTAATGTGAATCACTTGCAGACATCATGCTGAGTGAGAAAACATCAAAGAGACAAGAAAATCACAGATGCTGTCACATGTTACTTAGCGAAGGTCGTGCTATAAAAAAGGGGTTTCAGAAACATATAAACATATGAGACCGGAAATATAAGTTGCCTACTTATACTACTTCTAGTGCCATTAGTCTACTGTATGTAAATCAGTTTGAATACTTAATGGTATAAATATTGTAGTTTCAATCACAATGGTAATGTCAAAATAATCACAATGTGAATTTAGAATCAAATCGTGCAGCCCTGCTAACTACTGAAAACTCTCCTACTGTACTGTATGTCGCCTAAAGTGTAAAACACCAGACTAAACATCTTATCTCAGGCCACCAAGTGGTTTAAGTGCTCCAAGTTATTTAAGTCTGTTCACATGTGAATTATTATTATTATTATTAAATGATTCATCTAGAGGTAAATGAAAATACTGCGTAAACAGGACCTTTGTCATTTTATAAGATTTTTTTTTCCCCCAAAGCAAAACCCAACATATTACATGTAAATAGAGCCCTGAGATGTTGCTGTGTAATGGAACCTGACTAAGACTTCTTGTGTTTCAGTTTTGTTGAAATTTCTTGTCTTTGGATCATGTCCACAAACCAAGTAAGCCGTTGAACAGTATGTTCCCAGGTCTACTTCACCCCGCTCAGAAACAGAGACAGTGCCTGTTTGACCTCTGCGATTCGCTCATCCTTATTTGCTTGCTGAAATGGAATCGCTTTGCCTGCAAACAATGCCGGCTGACCTTCAGAGAAGTGTGGCACCCTTCATTCAGTACATTGTTCCTCATTTAGCAGGCTGAAACAAGTGCCTGAGCAGTATTATGTCTTTCTAAGAAGAGAGCTGCCAGACTGCTGCTATATGCCCTCACCTCTGTAGCTCCAGCTGATGCGTATCGCGGCCTGTGCGCAAATCCCCTACGCTAAGATCGGGTTGCACGTGCCTATGTTCTGGCCAGCGCCAAGGCCGCGAGGCAGCCATTGTTGTTGTCTATCATTTGTCACATCACAGTATTCAGCAGTAGCCTAAATGGAATGGCAGCGATTGATATAATGTTGGGCAGAAAACAACGTGGTGGATAGCTCTGCAACATCACAAGACTTACGTGTGTAAAATCATTTTAAATCAAATATTTTGATCGATTTTCTTTTTAAAAAATACAATGCAAAGGAACTCTAAAGGCCTAAAAAGTGCTGTATCAGTAATTTACAAACATGATCCCAGTCTGCTACTTATCTTCAATAAAATTGAGTTTTTTGTAGGGTTTCAATCCTGTTTGATTTGTTTTAATTGACAGCCAAACGCTCTGACCTCCTGCAGCTCTTCCTGTTTCAGGCAGCTGTTCTCGTGCGTCCACATTTAAACCTGATCATCGGTACATCAGGGAACAGATCAAAATTGTTTTCCCATGTTTGGCCTGGTGTATTGTTGCTCCCATGCTATTTTCTTCTCTTCTGCTAAAGGGAATTGCGTGTGATGATGGGACTGTTTTTTTTGTTGTTGTTGTTGTTGCTGGATTTTTTTTGTCCGGAAAAGGAAATGTTGTGTCTTGTCCTTTTTCATTGTGAGTTGTGGAAATAATTCATGCATGAAAGAGCATGCTTGGGGTTTGAATACCCTTGAGGTCCCTTTTATATGCACTCATTATGTCTACATTTCTAAATAATCTGAATTACTCAGTATACAGTGCATTTAAATACATTTTATACAATGTATTTTTTTTTCATTGCAAACTGGAATATTCGTAGTCTTAATAATTTCGATTACAGCTCATGAAAATCCATTATCTCAAAATATTAGAATATTTCCTAAGAGCAATCTAAAAAAAAAAAGAAGGTTTGAAAATGTATACACATCAATGCGGCACGGCACGGAGGTGTCCAGCCAGTGGCACTGCTTAGGCATTATTGAAGACCAGGTTGCTTTGATAGCAGCCTTTACCTCATCTGTATTGTTTCTTATCTTCTTCTTGATATTATTATCTAAGAGATTTAAGTTAGGCAAGTTGGCTGGCACATCAAGCTCACTAATATCATGGTCAGCAAACCAGTTAGTGGTAATTTTGGCACTGTGGACAGGCGCTAAAAAAAGAAAATCAACAACTCCATGAAGCTTGTGGTGAGCAGACAGAAGTATGAAGTGCTCTAAAATCTCCTGGCTGTGTTGACTTTGGACTTGATAAAACACAGTGGACCAACACTGTGACATGGCAACACTGTCCCAAATCATCACCGACTGTGGAACCTTCACACTGGACTGTATATTGTATTATACTGTATATAAAAGCTCATACAGCTGTACACACATTCTGCCCCTAGTCTATATTGAACAATTTCATTATCAGTTTAAAAAAATGCAACCAATAAACACTTTTTCTAATTTTGACTAATCCTTTTTGTGCTTTACTTCTAATATGAATTTTAAAGTTTTCTCTCTCTCTCTCTTTTTCTCTCTCTCACACACAATACATACACACACAATCTGATGTTTGACTTAATTTGTCCCTCTCTTGTGTTTTTCATCTGTCCAGTGGGAGACAAAGTGCCTGCAGACATCCGTATTTGTTCCATCAAGTCCACCACGCTGAGAGTGGACCAGTCCATCCTCACGGGTAACTTAAAACTAAAAACACACATCACTGTGCTCATAAACAAGCACACCAGTTAGCACACTTATTCGGAATGATGTGCACACGTTAGCAAGCTATATATTGACACTTGCTATCTTTGTCTGTCTGCGCGTACAGGCGAGTCTGTCTCCGTCATTAAACACACTGACCCTGTACCTGACCCTCGAGCTGTCAATCAGGACAAGAAGAACATGCTGTTCTCTGTGAGTGCCATCACACGGTGGCTGTGCTGGTTTTTTGGCAGCCCTGTCACTTCTTTGCATTACTTGGTGATACAGAAAAAAATTTAAAAGCTCTGGCTTTCTTTTTCTTTTGAATATTGTAACTCTTCTGAAAATAAGTTTCACGTAACTCATTTGATATATATATACTTTTTTTTCATTTAGGGTACTAACATTGCAGCAGGTAAAGCCGTGGGCGTGGTGGTGTCTACAGGCGTGAGTACCGAGATTGGCAAGATCCGTGATGAGATGGCATCCACGGAGCAGGAGAAGACACCACTGCAGCAGAAGCTGGATGAGTTCGGAGAGCAGCTTTCCAAAGTCATCTCGCTCATCTGCATCGCCGTCTGGATCATCAACATCGGCCACTTCAACGACCCGGTGCACGGGGGCTCGTGGATTCGCGGCGCCATCTACTACTTCAAAATCGCTGTGGCTTTGGCTGTGGCTGCAATCCCTGAGGGTCTGCCCGCTGTCATCACCACCTGCCTGGCATTGGGCACACGCCGCATGGCCAAGAAAAATGCCATTGTGCGTTCACTGCCCTCTGTGGAGACACTGGGGTGCACCTCAGTCATCTGCTCTGATAAGACTGGCACCCTGACCACCAACCAAATGTCTGTCTGCAGGGTGAGTGTGTGTCTGTATGTGGCAGAGTATTAATTTTCCATTAAAAATACAATGAATACAACAAAACCTGACTTTAGTTTCAGGATGTGATTAAGTATAGAATAAAGCACTTGGCGTCATGTTCTTATAGGAAAACAATCAGTGACCAGGTAGTGTGATGCTACCCAAAGTAAAGTGAAGATTAAACATAGATAATTTTTTTAGGGATGAGAATCAACAGTCACCTCCCGATACAATATTATTGCGATACCTAGGTGCAGATTTGATTAATATTGTGATTCTATAAGTATCACAATTTGATAAATATGTATGATCATCCATCATAATTATTATTTCTAAACAAACTTGCAGCACGGACAATTGGCAGACTTGGCAAATAATTAATTCCTACCACACTGGATGAAAATATGTAAATAGTTCAGAGTGCGCCACCTGTAGAATTATAAAGAAACGGCGACATTTTACCATCTGAAATTCCTCCAAAGTCTCAAAACTCAACCTGACAGTGAGCGCACGGGCGAGCATGCAGGCGTGGCTGGCTTCTAACGCGAGTATGTGGGGCGTCACAATTTTTTTTCTCGATTTTCGATTAATTAACGGTTGCGGTATTTTGCGACTGGTGTGTGTATGTAATGAGTGTGTTTGAGACTTAATTCGCTCACAGAGTTTGGTGAATTTTAATAATGCAACAGCATAAAAACGTTTCTGTTGCTCGGGATGGAATTGGTTATATGCAAAGCCGATTGGCCGATCACTGGTCATGGACAATCAAACTGAAAACCAGCCAGTTCTGGTCACTGGACGATCTACTGTAGCGTTTCATCTCTATTTTAAACATAAGAATATCTATTTTTAAAAATCGATTTTGGAGACAGTCTAGCAATATACAGTATGAATCACCACACATCACATAACTGATTTAATTTTTTTCCCCCATAACATCATATCATGGAGTGTTTTCTTAGTCTTAAACCACAGCAATTTTTCAATCATTTTCATAAATTATATAATGTAACATCATCATTTTTATCAATTTACAGATGCTTGTAATGGTGTTTCAATATTTGTTATCACTTATGGATGGGTATGAACAGTAATTCCCTTGCAGTCACGCTTTTCTCTTAAACTGTGACGCACTACACTGATCTCCCATGAGCGTCCTGATGATCTCCATATGATTTTCTATTATCTCAATATTGCACCAATTTGGGGTCAATTTTGCGAATGTGGGAAAGATTCCCTTCCACTGACCGTTACAAGACATCGACATGAGAATTCTTCCACAAATGCTTATAGAAATCTTTACCGTCTCAGCAATTACACATATATTCTGAAAAGCGTGTTTACATGGAGCTCCCACTGTCCATATGTGAGCTGTTACTGTAGAAACGATACTGATATATATTCAAAACTCTGCAGCAGTGTGAGAAAGGTGGCAGCTGGGGTTTTAAAAGATTGGGAAGACATCGTGTGAAAAGCACCATGAATGTAATGATACATACTGATATATTCGAGCGAGCACTTTAATATAAACCTGTGATTCAAATTGCAGCTGGCGTTACAGTCAGAGCTGCTGTCGTAGAAAATTATTCAGCACCTTCTGAACAGTCAGAATCAAGAAATCGTCCGTGCTGCGGTATAAACATGAAAAAGGGTCAGGAAGAAAGACTTTTAGAACAAGGTTAAGGTTTTTCTGAAATATCTATGATGTGCTGTAGTTCGTACAGTAACTTAGCTGTCTGAATCCTATCTGCTGTTCTTCTTCTAACGCAAGCAGCCAGAGTGTGTGTGTGTGTGTGTGTGTGTGTGTGTGTGTGTGTGTGTGTGTGTGTGTGTGCGCGCATTCTGCAGCTCTGTTTGGTGTTCTCCCACTCTCTGGCCCAGGAGCGTTGCTCTGCTTCCTGTGAGGATGGAGATTGGCAGAAACACAAGTGTCAGATCAGTAGAAGGAATGTAGAGTCTAAAGAACACTCGGACTAAGAACTACAATTTCACGAACAGTTAGAGAAACAGCAGTCCCAGGAAAAGCTGCAGATCTCAACCGGTGTAGAATCTCGATGGGCCCTAGGAATGGTTTTATTCCTAATCAGGAAGAACGGTTTAACATATCCAATTATGTATTTGTATATAAAAAAGGCCTGTGATTACTGTGGTTCAACCAGAACATTTCTGAATGGCTCCACTATTTGTGTTGGGATGATTTCCTCTGCACCAATGCAGTCTATTATATGAGCCGAAGATTTACAAAGTATGCTACTTAACTAGTTTTCTGAACCTGCCATTTAACATGGGACTCATTCCCAGAAAAAAAAAAAGAAAGAAAATTGTGCCTCTTAGATATAATACATGTGTAGAGTATGCCCGAATTAAGCCCTAAATGGTTTCAAAAACTGAGAAAGATGTCAGCTGGGGTTTTGAAAGATTGGGAAGACATCCTGTGAAAAGCAACGTGAATGCGATGACACATACTGTACGAGATGTCCCATCCTAGCAGAAGAAAGATAAAGTGTAATAATCCAAATAGATTCAATAGCACTTTACAATACACACCAGTGGTTTGATTCTAACATTAATACAGAAAGGCATCCATGCAGAAAGTGTGCACGTGGGTATCCAGACCTCAGACGTTACTACAGACGTAAGCAAAGCTCAGACAGTTCAGTGTGTGAGATGTGCGAGAGGTGGAGTTAATCCTAAACACAACTGAGTCAATTATGCGCGGTTCTGACACTGGTCAGTTTTACGTCTGTGGTATCAGCTTGCGGGAGGTACTGTACACACTGTATTTTCCTCTGAAACACATCATTATTACTTAAATACACATACAAATTAAGAGATGCTAGAGAAAGCTATAGTGGGCACAGCCTCACCAAAACTGCATTGTAACCTGTGATTCCTGTTCGGGCTGGCAAGAATGACCGTTCCGATGATCCGAAGTGGCTGCTGTAGCCTTTGATGTTCACCATGAGCAGTGTTTCTCAAATTGTGGGCCCCTGGTGGGCTGGGATGGTACTGCAGGTGGGCCATGCGAAATAATTTTTACAGACTTTACGCTGGGGGCCTGGAGCCTATCCCTTAGGGTACGAGGCGGGGTATACCCTGGACGGGGTGCCAATCTATTCCAGGGCACACACACGTCTCACGCTCATTCACACATTATGGGCATTTTGGAAAATATGTCTATTCTGCATGTCTTTGGACTGTGGGTGGAAACCAGAGTACCCGCGGGGAACCCACAAAGCACAGGAAGAACATGCATTAAGACTCGAGGCGGGAATCGAACCCAGACGCTGGAGGTGGAATGCGACAGGTGTTACGTTTTCATTTTAGCAATTAAGTTTGAAATTGCTTTTATAATATTTATAAAAAAGTAATCAGAACTAATGAAACAAAGCCATAGGATTTAAATTCCATTTCATTTATCTGACCTATTTTAAAACCAGTTGGTATCCCTTATTGTCGTCATTAGCGAAGGCATCAGAATTCAAAATCATAATAATGCTAAAAGGAAAGCTGTTATTAGATTACATGTGTTGCTTTACACATTATGTACAGTATGTGGATGGATTGTTACCTTGCACTGCATTGTCTTAGGTCTAGGTGTTCTGTTTATAAAATAAAAATATCTAGTTAGAGAGAAACACGTTCCGAGTTGATCAGATATGTGATTAAAGGTTTGCGTTGGCCGGAAGAGATTTTCCAATTTCAAACTCGCCGTGGCCTTTCTACGTTTGGTAATGGTTGCTCATAAAGCATTCCAGAAGATCAGCAGTTTCTGAAGAACACCAACTATGCCTTGGTTAAAGCATTACATTATAAATCTTCCTTCCTGTAGCCTTAACAAGACATTTATTTCCCCTCTAGATGTTCATCTTGGACAAAGCAGAAGGTGAGAACTGTTCTCTGACTGAGTTCACCATCTCTGGATCGACCTATGCCCCCGAAGGAGAAGTGTGAGTCTCTCATTACATCATACTATATACATAACGTTTCTAAAAATTGTTATTTTTTCCTGCTTGTGAACTGTCTGATGAAGCTCATATTGTGTCTCCTCGCAGATATCTGGATAACCGATCAATCAAGTGCTCTGGCTATGATGCTCTGGTGGAGGTTGCTACGATCTGTGCTTTGTGTAATGACTCCTCCCTGGACTTCAACGAGGTACCATCACATACGCGCAAATATACTGTAACTGGATCTGAAAAAAAAAAAAAAAAAACGCACACATTTACAGTTCAAAGGGAAATGCAGCATCAATGACTTTGTGTTAAAAGTGCGGTTTGGAATATTAAAGAACATTTGCTAAAAATGTTTTCAAATGTACTTTGTATTGAATTAATTAAACATGTTAATTCTATTAACATGTTAGATTAGAATAGATTAACATGAATCTATGTTATGAATTTAAATTTTGGCATTCCAGTTATTGTATATGGGAACATGGGATGATTTGAAAGCATGATGAGTTAAACTGTGATTGGATGGAGGTCAATTAATATGACAAAATGCTTCGTTAATTACTTTTGGGAGTAATTCGTAAATGATATAAAAGGCTAAACAGAGATTTTGACTTGTATGTAAGGCTAAAATATCAGGGTGTGTCTGTAGGCTAAAGGTGTGTATGAGAAGGTGGGAGAAGCCACCGAGACTGCTCTGACCTGCCTGGTGGAGAAGATGAACGTGTTTGATACAGATGTCAGGAACCTGTCCAGGGTCGAGAAAGCCAATGCCTGCAACTCGGTAAACATCTACAGTTAACTAAAGTAAATGATAAAAGTCACAATTATGGACAGATTTATATCAGTATCAGTATAAATCTAAGTGACATAAGACGCACATGTGTGTCTGCTTGTGTGTCTCAGGTGATCAAGCAGCTCATGAGGAAGGAGTTTACACTGGAGTTTTCTCGAGACAGGAAGTCAATGTCTGTGTACTGCACCCCCAGCAAGGGCAAGTCCACCACCAGCAAGATGTTTGTTAAGGTGACTAGATATACTGTATTCTGCAGCAGAATATCGAATTATGTCTATTAAATTGAGTGTTTTAGACCATGGAATTTGCTTCTTAACCTGCCTCCACCATCGTGCAACGTTAACACTGCATCGCCGTTCGCAGGGAGCCCCAGAGGGAGTGATTGACAGATGTACATATGTGCGTGTGGGAGCAACCCGCGTGCCCATGACTCAGGGCATTAAGGATAAGATCATGTCTGTAATCCGGGATTATGGCACTGGACGTGACACGCTCCGTTGCCTGGCACTAGCCACCCGGGACAGCCCGCTCAGGAAGGACGAGATGGTTCTGTCTGACACGGCACGCTTCGGCGAGTACGAGGTACTGCTCATAGATCTCTCTAATGTTTATAAATATATAAATATATTTCACAAAATACCTTCAAAATATATGTTATTATTGAGATAGCTTTATCAGGCTTTAGCTTACATTGTTTCAGTTCAGAAATGAGACTTACCCCTTTCTTTTTCTGTTTACATGAATTCTTACATTTTGCTACTTAATACTTAATATTTCATCAAAGCTTCAATAGTTTACTAGCACTCTGTTTTGTGCAGTCTGACCTTACGTTTGTGGGCTGCGTGGGCATGCTGGATCCTCCCAGGACCGAGGTGGCCGCCTCCATCAAACTCTGTCGTTATGCCGGTATCCGCGTCATCATGATCACAGGTGATAACAAAGGCACAGCAGTGGCCATCTGCAGGCGCATCGGCATCTTCTCCGAGGACGATGACGTACATTCCATGGCCTTCACGGGCCGTGAGTTTGATGACCTTCCCCCCGAGGCGCAGCGCGACGCAGTAGTGGCTGCCCGCTGCTTTGCTCGTGTCGAACCTTCTCACAAATCTAAGATTGTGGAGTTCCTCCAGGGCTTCGATGAGATCACTGCCATGGTAATCAGACATCAGAACCGAACCTGTAATGTTATGTGAATGTAAAATATTGTACTGGTTGGATAAATTTAACTGTAAACATCAAATCCATAGTCAATAAACCAGTTCCCAGGCATTATAATAAAATCCTGTACGAAATAAAATTGATCATTATCAATGGCTGTCTCGATCACTTCCTCCACAGACGGGAGACGGGGTGAATGATGCCCCTGCGCTGAAAAAAGCAGAGATTGGCATCGCCATGGGCTCTGGCACTGCCGTGGCCAAGACAGCGTCGGAAATGGTCCTCGCTGACGACAACTTCTCCACCATCGTAGCCGCTGTTGAAGAAGGTCGAGCCATCTACAACAACATGAAGCAGTTCATCCGCTACCTCATCTCTTCCAATGTGGGCGAGGTCGTCTGGTCAGTCAGTGCCCATGCAGTTTCTTTGAGCTTATTTGTGTTTGTGATTTATGAATAATTTATTATATAAACTAAAATGAGCCATTTCGTTTAGTCCTGTGTTCCTCGCCAGTTCCCTAGATATATTACAGAATAAAATAGACTCATAAGATATACCACCTGGACCTCTGGGTTCCTGTGTGCTGTGTGTAATGATTATTTTTTTGCTCTGCAGTATCTTTCTGACTGCAGCATTGGGCTTCCCAGAGGCTCTGATCCCAGTGCAGCTGCTGTGGGTTAACCTGGTGACAGACGGCTTGCCTGCCACCGCGCTTGGCTTCAATCCTCCTGACCTGGACATTATGAACAAACCTCCCCGCAATGCCAAGGAGCCCCTGATTTCCGGCTGGCTCTTCTTTAGATATCTCGCCATCGGCTGTGAGTTAACCTGCTTCTTAATCGAGATCCTAAAACATGCCGTAATGTGTTAATAGACTATATTAGGGCAAATTCAGACTGAGTTCTTCCTGTCACTTAGGGAATGCTTGCCTCACTAGAACCTATAAAGAAATATGTCTTGGATTTTCATTGTTCTGAATTAGCCAGAACTTAATAATGATGATCCAGTTGAGTACGAAATGATGATTAACAGCTTGCATATTTTGCCCACTCCCATATTAAAATGGGATCCATTGTTCTCTAACAATTCTCTATAAATGTATTAGTTCATCACTGATGAAACCTCTAGGGTTGTGGTTCAAATCCCATCTCCTGTCTTTATGCATGAAGTTCACATGTCGTCTCAGTGCTTGGGGGGTTTCCTCCAGGCGCTCAGGTTTCTTCCCTCAGTCCAAAGCCATGCAATGTAGACTGATTGATGTTTCCAAATTGTCCATATTTTATGACTGTGTGTGTGTGACTGCATGCTTGGGCATTGTGATGGGTTGGCACCCCATCCAGGGTGTCCCCCACCTTGTGCCCGGAGTTTCCTGGCTCCAAGACCCTTCAAAGCCTAAGTGGAATGGAGAATGGATGGATGGCTGGATGAACATGCAACGATGATCATAGTTAACAGCAGTTCAGTATATTTATTAAAGAAGCCATAACATATTTTTAAAATCTTTTTTTGCTCTTTTTTCTTTCTTTTTCACTTAAAAGTGTCCAGAAAGACAAAAAATGACAAAAGACAAAAGGTTGATCATTTTAACAGAAGAAAAACTTTTTATGGCCCCAGAACTGCGTATTGATTCTACAATTTTACCACTAATTTAGCCCAATGATAATAATGTCATGATTAAAAACACTGTTTATCTGCCTTACTCTCAAGTTAAAAAGTTCAAAATCATTTAATATTTACTGTTTTCCTCTTCTATATAAGTATAAATTTGTATATTTACATTTCCCCCGTAACATATCTGCTTCCGTTGTATTGTAATGCAGTCTTCCGATTGTGATCCGCAGTGTGCCGGTCCCTCAGGAGTGGGATTGAGGAACTGTGATGTATCGGGCTGTAGGTGGTAATTGCAGTGTGTCTGTGCTGTGTCTCATAGGCTATGTGGGAGCTGCTACAGTGGGAGCTGCAGCCTGGTGGTTCACTGTGGCTGATGACGGCCCTCAGGTCACCCTCTACCAGCTGGTGAGTGTTCGGGCAGGCGTCAGGGCTGCACGTGGGAAGTGGAACTGTTAACAATAACAGCTCATTTGTTCAAGTGTGAATTTTTCTACTTTCTTTTATTTTAAACGGCATGCTCCCAGTCCGTGTGTGGTGTTTCAGTCTTTCTCTCTCTTTTTCTCAGAGTCACTTCCTGCAGTGTTCTCCTGACCATCCTGACTTTCAAGATTTGGAGTGTCACGTGTTCGAATCGCCGTACCCCATGACCATGGCGCTGTCTGTACTCGTCACCATCGAGATGTGCAACGCTCTCAACAGGTCTGTCGCACGAAGAATCACACAAGCGCACAGAAAAGGCGCAATGAATTGCAAGTTCATTTGGACAGAGCTTTGCACTTTTTCATGTTTAGCAAACCGGACAGTACTGATTAGTACCATCAAGAATCTGTGATATCAGGGGAGTAGGAGTGTCGTATATTATCACTGTTATTACAGCGAGCAAGTCAGTTTCATAATGATTGTGTAAATAAGGTTACTGCAGGGCAAGAGTTTTGAAAGAAAAAATATATTAAAAAATGAGAGCGCTTATATTAATGCAAAAAAAATGTATAGCCGTTTAACAGGTACAGTGCCTTCCAAAAGTTTTTATACCCCTTGAACTTTTCCATAGTTTATCAGATTACAACTACAGACGTAAATGTATTTTATTGGGATTTTATGTGATGAACCAACACAAAGTGGCAGATCATTGTGAAGTGGAAGGAAAATAATAAATAAGTTAAAAAAATTTTTTTTTTACAAACGTACAAAATACATTTATGTTTTGGGATGTAACATGGAAGAGTTCAAGGGGTATGAATACTTTTGCAAGGCACTATACTGTAGCTCACTATGTTTCAAATATTAATGCTGACAAAATAGCTCATAGCATCTATTGAATTGGTATAAAGAGAAAAATCAATTCCACATTTTATCTCATGTTTTGCTCAGTATTGTTTTCTGACACTATATTGCTGAGGATGCTGGAGGTTTTGATTTTGGAAGGGAAAGTGTTTTTTTTTTTTTTTAAAACAGAAAAGGTAAAAACTCCCACATGGTCTTTAGAAAACGTTCACAATTCGTAACATTCTGTCCGTGCTCTCAAAGCAGCTGAAACTACTGTTTTCTTTTTAAAAACGGCTCACAAACGGGCACTGTGTTGGCTTTTGTTCCCAACATTGCATCACATATCAAAAAGCACTAACTGGTGAAGTTGTTCGGGAGACTCATTAGAAATCCCTAGTTGGTGTAGGGGTCAGTGAATCAGTGACAGGCTAGGCTCACTGGGAGAATGTTTGAAAGATGTCTTTGATTTCTGCTCTGTAGTGTACTATATCTATTCGTGCAACTGATGCACAAGGCTTACGCTTGTGTGATTTTTCTGTACAGCACAAACTGAGTCACCAATTTTGTGCCAGTCTTTTTACTGTCAGTCTCTTTTGTTACTACAAAAATAATAGTGCTTTATTCTTTTTTTAATCACCATAATAAATCTTTGCATTGGTGTCCAGTCTGTCGGAGAACCAGTCTCTGATTCGCATGCCTCCATGGGAGAACGTGTGGCTGCTGGGATCCATTTGCCTCTCCATGTCCCTGCACTTCCTCATCCTCTACGTCGAGCCTCTGCCGGTAAGAACGATGGTGGACAGAACGAACAGAAATTGCGGCGATCGACAGCATGACTGATTTGAGACTAGCTCAGCCAGGATATATATATATATATATATATACAGTATATATATGTATCCTATATATATAGGGTTTTACATGTCTTTATTTTATTATTATTATTATTATTATTATTATTATTATTAATTTTTTAGCTTTTAAAATTTAAAGGATATGTTTGACATCACGTCCAATATATACACACAGTAAGAAATTCTGAGTCACTGAGGCATGAAAGGGGAATTGACCATGACATTTATTTGCTATGATTCTAATAACTATGTCATTAGTCGTCAACTGCAGGGCTGTGGGCCCGATTAAGACCAGCAAAGTATTTCTTTTTACTAAAATGTACTGTACCAGATGCTCTATTGCAGTTTGACCAATCATAAGCACTTATGTAAATTATTAAGCTAAAGCCAGCACATCCCGAGTAATAACTAGCTACAGGGCTAGATACATTAGATCAGGCCAGTTTACTGCACATTTTGTAATTCAGCACCTAAACCCACTCATTGAACCTGCTAATTAACAGATTTGTTGAATCGGCTGTGTTTGAGCAGAAGAATCACCAAACTGTACTGGACACTGGCCTTCCAGGCATGCATTTAAACAGTCCTGTAGAGACAGTGTCCTCTGAAACAATTTACAGATCTTGCATTTTATTTACCCTCTCTTGGTTTTAACTGGTGATCTGGCTTAAAAAAAAAAGAAAATAATATAGAAAAAAACAGTAACAACATTAAACCAGGAAGTACAACTACAAACTAACCACGTCAAATTGTCTTATTTTATGTCTTTACTGACATTTTTAACATGACTTTTTGATGTGATTGTCCGCCATGGTCGTGTCTACTTCTGGATGGCAAAAGGGATGATACTTATTTGAGGCTATGTAGTTCCAAAACCACATACACACCCAGTCACAGAACTTTGAGCAAGAACACATCTGATAACGTTATGTCATCTTAATCAACACTTCAGTCTCCTTAGTACTCGCCTCTAAGTCATTCCAAAATGTCTGTGAATTGTCTGTGTTGTGTTTCACGGCTAATTAGCTTCTAATACAAGGCTGAATCCCAAATCCCTCTCTCACCCCTGATCAAGTGCATTATTTGGTGTGTGGAACAAGGGATTGTACTCCCTACACAGCATACTCCATAGCATCGTCTCGTTTGCAGAAGAAAGACTGAATGAGCTAACGCTAACGCTACCAAACGCCACCAAATCCATGAGGAATCACTTTTTTTTTTACACCGTGTAAGATAATCATGTTAATATAACAATTCAAACTTCTGCGCATTAATATCCTTTTTACCTTCTTCATCCATTCACCTGTTTGTTTCTCTTTTGAATACGTTGCAAAGTCCACCGCAGCTAATCCCATATATGATCAGGTGATCATCAGACAATCTTTCTGATGTTATTTTTTAGACCTGAAATACATCTCGAATGTAATTATCAATGAAAATACATTGTAGTAGCCTAATGTTGGTTAACGGTGCTCCTGCAGTCCACTGTTGTAACTGACGTCATGGTAGCCTGCAAAAGATCAGTAGCCATAAACTAATCATTAATATGTTAAAAAGTAACATAAATATAAGTTAGCCTATACAACATACTGTTTCAAGGCATCATGCTTCAACTAAGGCTGTGCAATGTTAGTGAAGTGTTTCGATAAACATGGAGACCCTTGTGAAAGATGCTTCTCTTCTCCTCCTCTCCATTTCAGGTCATCTTCCAGATCACTCCTCTGAACTTGACCCAGTGGCTGATGGTGCTGAAGATCTCCGTGCCCGTCATCCTGTTGGACGAGTTGCTCAAGTTTGTGGCGAGGAACTACCTAGAGCCGGGTAAAGATTTAGCTTTGAGGGCACAGCAAGAGAGCTGGAGTGTGTCTGCATGTGTCCAGGGCATCTCCTGGCCCTTCATAGCTATCTGTCTCCCCCTGGTGGTGTGGCTGTACAGCACGGACACTAATGCCGGTCGCTCGCTGCCGTCTTCCTGACTGACCGATCACTGACTGAGATCTGCGGTGACGCTAACACACGACCACTACGCATTAACCCAGAAACACGATTAACCTAATCCAAGAGAATGTTTGCACAGGAATCTGCATACTGTATGTTTGGTGTTTTTATAATTAGCTCTAAGAGTGACTTATTATTCATTGCTGTAACTGTTGCATTAAAATCACACATGAATTGTTTTTATATATAAATATATTACAGCTATATTATTATGAGATGTTAGAAGCAACCAGTGGATTAATATATTTATTAGCTAGTTTTCAGAAGGGGTAAGGACCCATCGGACGTCCTCGCTATCCACAAGATGGACTGGGACAGTGTGTGTTTTCATGACTTAATCCTGTACAGTAAAAAAACATATATCTATATATACTAGATTATATTGTTTTTTTTTTTCTTTTTAATCGCCCCTTTCTAATTTATGAGATTTTGAAGTACAATCACGGTACTTTAAAAAAAAAAAAAAAAAAAAGTTACTTTCTGCATTTGGCAGAATTCAGCTACCTCAGTTCCACTTCCTTCTAGTTAACTTTAACTCCGATTTTCGTTAGATTTTTTTCCCCCTCAGAAAACCAGCATAGCTCATTATCTTTAAAGGGGCACTTTGTAATTTTTTTAACCCTGAAGATGCAAATGGCACTTGCACTGAAAACCCTGATATGCCTTTTCTGTACCCCAGCATACCCAACCCTCTTAGTTTGAACCTTGTCGATTGCTTCTTTAAGAAGAGTAGCTCTGTTCTGATTGGGGGTGGAGCTAATTTCTGGTCTATCTATAAAGAGAATCCTATATAACAGAATTATATTTTCATTTAAAACAGCTATAAAATGCTGTTTATTATTCTACATTGCCCCCCCCCCCAATAAAAAAATAATAAAATCTTTCACTAATACCTTGTTGGACCGCCTTTAACGTTGATATGCCCGTGCCATCAGGGAAATAAAAACTATAGATGTGGTAACCTGGTGATTCAGTGCATTCAGGTCATCAGCTGACTTGATTTTATTGTCACATACCGTTGCTGAGTCTGGACCTGACCAACTGAAGCAACCCCAGATCCCCAGAACACTGCCTTCAGAGGCTTGTACATTGTGCACTATGCATGATGGGTGCATCACTTCATGTGCTTCCCTTCTAACCCTGACACGCCCATCGCTCTGGAAGAGGGTCAATCTGGACTCATCAGACCACATGACCTTTTTCCATTGTTTCGAAGTCAGAATCTTTATGCTTTCTACCAAATTGAAGCTTTTTTTTTTTTTTATTAGTCTCAATAACAAGTGGTTTTCTTATGGCCATACAACTGTTTAGTCCAAATCCTGTGAGCCCTGCACATTGTGTGGAGGGCTGTTTTTTTCCCTACTTCACCAATCATTAAGTGATCTCTAATTCTGACCATTTATTATTGGTTTCTGAACACATGAAGTTAATAGTCCAGCACTATGTTTCAGATGTTGGACAGTCCTTTATCCAAATTCTAGTCATTTTAATGTTTTCTTTGCTTGACGCAGGCCAATAATTTGATCTTCCTTTTTTTTCTTGATAAGGCACCATGTGTCAACACTTAGATATTACAGCCTAAACCTTTAAAGTTCGGAAAAGCTCTTTTTCCAAGCTTTAACTTAGTTATTTAGAAGGATGAAGAATATCACTTACAAGTAGGATTTTTTTTTCTGTATTTGGAGTATTTTATTCCATGACCTTTCGAGGTTGTGGAAAACGTGCACAATACTGTGGCTTTACTTGTAGGTAAAAAAAATGCTGTGTTTCTATGTATATGTTATGTAAATGAAAAAAAAAAAGTTTGAAACAAATACCCACAGCACAAACGTCTCTAGGGATTTAGAGAATTCTGAGAATCCTGCCATTAGAAAAGGTCAGCTAGATGTGTAACTAGATGCTTTTTCCCCCCATTGGCTCTCAATTTATAAGCATGCTTCGTGATAAAGTAGATTTTTCTCCCATTGCTTTGCCATACTGAGTGTAAGAACATAACTCTTCTAACTTTCCGCTCTTGCACCTCCTCACCACTCTACTCGTATTAATACTACAGCCTGCATTTTCATTATTTAAAATTTCTTTAAATACTACCTATTTGCACAGACTTGAGAGACAGGGTTGCCAGATCTCCATGTAACCATTAACAGACACAGAATGTGACGCATCACAAAGTCCGTAATAGACTCCGTATTACGACTCCATATGTAGTACTTATAAAGTTACACCATATATTTAAAAACAAGTCGTATCACAAACTGGTGTTTTTATAAACACCTCTATTGATCCTCATCATAATGGAGGTCACTTACAGTACCTTTTCCTTCAAAAACTACACCTTATTTAATTTCATAAGAAATTAAGCATTGTGCTTTATATAGTTATATTTAAGAATTCAAAAGCTCCATGTCAAAATAAATCAGCTACAAGTGCTTGAATTTGAGTTTCAGAGGAACGATGCAGACCTGGCAACCTTTGTAGAGATGCAAAAGAATTATGTATTTAAATAAGCAATGCATAGGATACATCTTTAAATGATTCCATTCTTCCGTCTTTCACTAAAGCTTTTGTAACAAAACATTCTTTCTTTTCGTTTATCATTTGATCATCCTTTTTAATCTTTCCTTTTTTTCTCTCTCTCTCTCTCCAGCACGGGCCCTGTAAGCCTGGCCTGGTTCTCAGTAATCCTTGCAGAAGCTGTAAAGGTTTTGTTAGTTTAGCTAAGTATTTTAAGCAAAACCACATCGCTCATGACCTGCATGCCAACTGTGCCAAGTGCTAAAAAGAAAAAAAAGTAGTTATTTTTTTATTTTAATTTTTTAATTGTTAATTGGAGTGAAAGGTTCTATGGAAAAGAGACTAAAATGAGTGAAATATTAAGGGAAATCAGGGTGCATGTCCCTTTAAGCTATTCAAACATGATGCTGGTGAAATGCTTCTGTATAGCACAGCAATACTTAATTTAAATGTATGTATTTGAATACCAATTGTCATTAGTGACAGGCACCTGTTATTTTTTTTTGTTTTTTTGCAAAAGGACTTATTTTATTTTGTGAGATGTGATCAACCAAATGATTGTGCGAAGGGGATAAGCCTTACAAGTCACAGTGATCTGCGTCCTGTTTTAGACCGGATACGTTTCGGCATGAAGGAGTGTGATGAGGGTTTTTGTTCCTGTGACGACTACATGACGGCATGACACTGGTTAACCAGTGTCTAATATTGTAATTATCATAAGGATTTGTGGTTAATAAAACAATAAATGAAAGCGCAAGTCTTTTTTTTTTAAATCAGGATCAACGATGAATGAATGAACGAACAGTGCAAATCTTTCTTTATCCTGCCAGCTCCCACAGTTGAGCTTCAGAACCGCTCTTCAGAAAATCTAAAGGGAACTGATTACACAACTTATTAATGGTTAAAAAAAATAAAAAAGGGAGTGCCAGCTATTTACGAATCGGTCATGATTTATTCATTAACATTGAAAAATAGTATTATTCACAGTTCACAATATTGTTATAAACATTACAATAAAAAAGTAACACCACAAAGAGCACTTTAGGCTACATGACCTTAACTTGAACAATATGCTGACGCAAATGTTTCCTCCTGGTGGAGCGGTTTGTTCTTCTGTGTGGTTCTTTACTAGATGACATCAGGAAACATTGATGTTAAAGAAAAAATGCTGTTTGTGGCTGAAAAAGGGTGTCAAAATTAGCACAAGATAAAGGAAAGGTCCACAGTAAATACGTTTACACTGAATATATGCAGGTTTATAATCTGGTGCTAGTTTGTTGTATTTTCATTAAATAACATAAGTTGTTAGCAGATGAATGCAAGTATGTCGTCATAGGGCAATATTGCCAGAGCAGTCAGAATGCATTTTATTTAAAACAAATATCAATGAGCTCAAATATAAGTGATGTGATAACACTAAAGCTTTGCTGTAACCCCCGAAAACAAAATGAGCAGTTCAGCTCATGCTTCAAATTCAGATAAAAAAAAAAAATAATAATAAAGAGGGTTAAGAGATCTCGCTATGGCAAAACTAGAAAAGTGACCGAGGTGCTCAAAACAGAAGTATGAACATTAGATTCTAATTTAAAGCACTGATGCAGAGCAGAGTCGTGTACAGTCACATGACCTGTGTAAGGACAAAAGACAAACCTGATGCAAGGAATTGCTTTTGCTACACAGTGGTTAAAACGTTCCCAAGCGTCAGAGCTGTTCTTTACAATTCTGCACCATCTCCCGTATTGTCCGTGTTTACACACGGATATACATCAGGCTTTCCAGTGCTCTGGGGTGTGCAGATATGGCTCCCAGCCTGTAGGAGGCGCTGCAACACTTTCTGTAGACCAGACTCCTAAAGATATCTCAAACTCCACCAGAGTTGATCTAGGATCAGTTTGTTTTTTTGTAAATCCTGCCGAGTGATGATACGAGGCAGGAGGAGGCTGATCCGAGATCAGTGTTGCCGCTCACTGCATTCCGAACCACTGCTCCTGGTCGGCCCACTGCGCTGCCTCGCTGTCACTGCCCTCGAGGTCGCCTTCCTCTCCGCTGCCCTCCATGTCATCACCGTCGATCTCCACTGTGGCGTCTGTAGGACTTTCCTCTTTTTCCATCTTTTGCATACCCTCCAAGGACTTCTGGTCATTTGGATCCAGGCTATGGGAGAAGAAAAAAAATAAATAAATAAAAATAAAAAAAAAGATGCTTTTGGTAACATATCTGTTTTGTATGAAAACCCTGAACAAATATTTCCCACATACATAAAATGTATAATTATGCTTTAATAAGATAACACTAAAAATCAGCTGAAGATTAGAAACATAGTGAATGTTTTTTTTTATTTGAAACTGATGAGGGTGGAAACTGATATGGTCTTCTGCTGTTCTGGCCCATCTGCCTTAGGGTTTTCAGGACATTTTGACTTAATGTGGTGTTTAACCAGACTGGCTCAAATTGGCAGATCTCCTCCGTCCTCTCCTAACGAGGCATTTCCATCCTGCTCACTGGATGTTGTTTATGTTAAGTCTCGGATTTTTTTCCCCTGAAATCCTCAAGCCAAGCCGGTCTGGCATCAACAACCAGTAAAAAATAAATAAATAAATAAAAATAAAAACATTCGTTCTCTATTTTATTTTGATGCTTAATATGAACAATGCTCTTGGCCTGAATCTTAATGTTGATGCTGCTGACATGTGATTGACAGACTGGATGAAGGAACAGGTATATATCAAATTTTTTTTTTTTTTTTTTTTAAACAACAAAGATGAAAACAAATCTAAAATGTTGCAGTTTGTAAAAGATGAGATTACCTCAATGCTATGCTGTACTGGTCCATGGCCTCCTGATATTCATTAACAGCTACTAGAAAATCTCCAAGCATTCTGTGCAGCATGCAGTCGCTCTGATTGGCAAGTGTATTTCGCAAAAGTGCTATGCCTTCTTCGTATTTCTGTTCTCGACCTTAATAAGACAAACACACAATGTCATTAACTATTTTCCCACAACAGCATGCCCCTAGTGTTTATTCCTCTCAGAAGATTTACACACATGAACCATGGATATTATAGATATTTCATATCAAGTTATCACGCACTGAGGAGCTCTGCTTTCTTCACGACAGCCTTGATGTAGTCTGGCCGCTGGGCGAGGGCTTTGTCCAGCAGGGTCTTGGCCTTCTCTTGGGTCATGGGGTCCTCCAGACACACAGTGGCCAGGATAGTGAGTGTCTGGGCGTTGGCACCGAGAGTCTTATAGATGTTATTGGCCATTCCCATTGCCTCACGGATACCATTGGATGCCAGGTAGCAGTCAATAAGTCCTAAAAACCCAGGTCAAAAATATAACCAAACCACATCAGATATGGATCCGAAAGATGTTTATTGTGGAAAACAAAAGGATGATCCATTTTATTCTATATAATCTCAGCAAGTGACGAGCTTACCCTCGTAGCAGTCCAGGCGGCACGGCGCCAGCCTCATTGCCTCCCTAAAGTGAATGATCGCTTCCTGTACTCGGCCCATATTACGCAGAGCGGCTCCCTTCAGAAGCAGCGCCTGCACGCTGTTACTGTTCAGCTGAATGGCTTTGGCCCCCAGGTACAGTGCACGAGAGTAGCGCTTACTGTAGAAACTGTGGCAGCTGCAGGGCAAAACACAAAAAGAGAATGAAGAAAGTAGATTTAAAAACAAACAAGTCTTTCTGCGGAGGTCCCATGACCTGAAGCATAAAAAAAAAGGCAATCTATGGGCTTTGCTTCATTTCGAAGCCCTGTGTTTATCTGGTCTGAATGATATATTTTATTTCCTTGTGTCCAACAACACAAACCGTGAAGTATGGAAGAGAAAGATGTTCCCAGTGCAGCATGAGGGGGACAAGGCTAAGGGTACATGCTGTTCTTTAGATAACATCGATGGGCAGATTGAAATTATCTCTTGCAAAATTGTCAAGTCAAGTAGGCTTTCAAGTAGTAGTTCAGCACACAGTGAAAAAACAACGTTCCTCCAGGACAAAAGGTGCTACATACAACATAAATTAACAAAACTAGCCAAGACACCTAATTAGGTAACTATCTAAGACAACAAATTAACACCATAACTGAACAATTTCCTCTAACTGTCACCAACACTCTGTCCAAGAAGAAACAAGGGAATTCTGTCAACATTCAGATGGATAATTATCAAAAACATTTAAGCCAAGACTGACAGCATGCGAAAAACTGAGGTAACAACAATGAAAAAGATTGTTGGTCTTCCTAAAAAATACCTATAAACCATGCTGCCTGTCTGGCTACAGCTTCTCGCACACATCCCTGCAACTGAAAGTGGCAGTGCGCATCGATTCTCACCCATCCCCTTCCTCCACCAAGGAGTGTTACTGTTCAGGTTCTTTATATTCCTTGTGAAGGAGGCCGTTTTGAAAGCTACTAAGAAAACAGACATCTTACAACAGTATCACATCTGGCTTATTCCCCAGACATGTCAGTAGAAATACTTAGGAAACAGCAACAATCAAAACTTTGGCATGTACAAGGACTTCAGCTGTCCAGGGAAACTCTACTGCTTACACAGGGAGAATTCTTCTATCAGCTTGGCGTCGGCTGCTTATGCTCTGGACTCCGCGTATAAATAACCCATCTCTTGGATTATTCGAAGGTTCTGAGGGGTTATGGTGTATTACAGAGCACGTTGCATTTAAGGATCATATAGTCATGTTAACCTCATTTTTCTTTACTCTCAGCACTCAGTGTTATTCAGCTCTTTACTTTTACATGTCCAACCCAATTAAAGGAATCGCATGTAACAGGAAGCAGATACGCAATGAAGGGAGAAAAGACGGCACGGTGCCAACCTCATGACCGGTAAAGTGAATGATAGCATATACACACACACACGAGAAAAATCAAGAAGGAAAATGTACTGTAGGACTACTACAGAGGAAACAAAATGAATTTATGAAAGAGGATTATAACTGAATGATGAATGATAACTTGGACAGGTCCTTCACTATAAAAACAGCATCCTCTCTTCATGAAGTTTAAGAAGTGTGTCAGGCATCAAGCTTGGTACACACAAACAGAACGGCATCCAGGTGTCAAGGTATATGCTTTTTAATTGTTACACTCATAGATCTAGATTGCACTCTAGATCCTGTGAAACTGGTTAGTTCTCTCCGACTTTAAGGTCTAGACTTTAAAGCCTTCCTATTGGAAGTTTAACAGCTTAATATAATTTTAAATAATGTATTTTGTCTGTCTCAAAAGAAATAAATCTATATATCAATATAATTGATAATAATAATAATAGACAAAAAAAGAAAAAAGAATTACACAATAACTAGAGACACAAGAGCTTAGACAGACAAAAGCTTAGAAAATGCGCACCCACTCAGAACTGTGATCAAGCTGGAAGGTCTATTAAAACTTAAAACTGCTGAGGGAACAATTTCGTATGATCCAGTTACATATATTAGTTTTAACAATTTCTATGGAAACCTTTATACCTCCATCTGTGCATTATAAAAAAAAATTAACAGCTTTCTTGGACAGACTGGTTTATTGGCCTGAACTCGCTCCCATCTTTATGGCGGTAATGAATAGTTATTTTGAAGATAACCCCATGCCTGATTCTTTCCAGAACACCTCTATTAGTCAGATTATAGGAAAAATGTAATTGTGCATCATACCATCTAATCACTTTATTCACATAGACCTCAAAATAGTGGTCAAAGCGTTAGCCTGCCATTCTGAGTTAAATTTACTTAAGACCATTACAACAGATCAAACTGGTTTTAGCGAGGTCTGATGTGGTTCAAATAACATACATTATTAAATTATATACACTACGTGACTATAAATGGAGACTATAGATCTGCCATTATATACCTTCACATAGTGAACATACTTAATAAGATACTCGAATGGAGATTTCAGTTTCAAGTGGTGAAAAAATATTTTTAAAATTAGATTTAAAAAAAAAATATTATTCTAATCCCTCAGCTATGGCTTTACAAACAGTTTATCTTCAAAAAGATTTCCAAGACTTCCAATTCAGAGAGGCAGCTGTGGAGGTTGTCCCCATCGAAGCTCCTGTTCACCTTGGTAATGGAAACTCTGGCAGAAACTCGCAAACACTAGTATGTGGATTAATTATTCATCCCTAATATTTTGGAGGAAATCAAATCAATACAGTTATGTCACTGGGTACAATACAACTAAATATGTTCCATAACAAATAACCTTAAATCACAAAGTCCCTTCCACCAAGTAGACTCCTCGTTCCTTACTGTATATTTAGGTACACACACAAGACATGATGTAAAAGGATGAAACTCACTTGTACCTTGAAATGTCTTAATGTCGCATAGGGGGGGGGGGGAAGAGGTTTGGAGAGGTCAGCTGTTACTCACCCAGATATCACCCAGGGTTCCGCATGCTGATCCGAGATGTTAAACAGTCGACCGCCGAGAACCTCCACATCTTCCAAATGTCCTTCTCGAGCCATGAGGTAGCCGTACACATCCATACCTAACAGCCAGCACGACATGTCGCTTTCATCAGCATTCAGCTGCCATAGCACGATTAATGTAAAGCAGAATGATTTACACAGAGCCACAGCACAGAAATGCTACCTTTAATGAGATATGGGTCGAGCATCTGAGCCTGCTCGAATTTCAGGATGGCGTTCTTGGTGTCTCCGGCTCGGAAGTACACGTCTGCGAGGCTCACCAACAGATCCACGTTATCCCTCAGGAGAGACTTTTTCTCCAGGGAGCTGTAGGAACACGTCAGTAATTAAAGGATCAGCATTTTCACTCTGCCCAAATGCAATATATTATTGTCCAAAAAAAAAAAAAAAAAAAAAAAAAGTTTTCAAGATAACCCTTTAAAAGCTGTATAAAGTCCATATCCTCACCAGATGGTATTGATGGCTCTGTGATTATCTCCTCCATGGATGAAGGCGTATGCTTTGATCCAAACAGAAAGCCAGTCCAGATTAGGAATAGTCTGAATCACATCCATAGTCATGGAGGCCACCTCGGCTCCCTTCACAGATAGGGACAGCAGCCCTGCAGATATCCCAATACACACAGCTCATCTTACTGAAGTATTTAATATTTAGACCTACAGACTCCCGGTTCATTTCATTAACACTGTCGGTAAAAGAAACTTATAGTCACACACCAATAATGGCATCGAGTGCGAGAGGACACTGCCTCAGGACTTCCTTGTAGCTTGTGACTGCTGATCGCTCCTGTCCAGCCTTTCTGTACAGATTCGCCAGCATCATATTGATCTGTTTGGATTGAAGCATCAAACATAATGAGGTGAGTAAACTGCATAGTGAAACACTGAGCGTTATCATCAGGTTTATTAGAGTAAATGCAGAAACACCTTGGGAGTCCGCTGCCTTGAGGGAATCCCATCCAAAACAGAGATAGCATCTTTGTCCAGCTTCAGAATGGTGTAGCACTCTGCAATCTTGTACTTCACTTCAATTTCTGAAGGCAAGTTCTACAAAAGAAAAACAAAACATTCTAAAGCAAATACAACAACTTGAGAGATTCCATTCATCAAATAATGAAACACAATGCATTTCCTACTGTATGCTACTCTTGTCTTACCATGTAGACAGAAATAAAAACCAGGAAAGACCATGGAATTAGAAGATGCATCCAAACATTTGACTAATAGAGTATATTTGTTTTTCATCTCTTATCTGATATTAAAGTGTTAAATCGTCCATGCTACCTTGCTATCTCAATTTGGATTTGATATTAAGGTGTTAATTCTGGCGACACGTGGCTTAGTTGTAGGGTTGTTCCGATTCCGATACTAGTATCGGAAATGCTGCCGATACCACAAAAAAATCTGCCTTCGGAATCCGCGAGTATTTGAGTCCACGTACCGATCCGATACCATATTCCTAAACATAACCTAGTTATGCCCGCTAGCTTTGCTTACTTACAGAGTGTCACGGCGTGCGCCCAAATTGATATCGCTCCTCGCTCAC
>JAQQZT010000040.1:7930785-7953102 GCA_030068275.1 Clarias platycephalus
ATATAATTACATATTTCCATAATTAAGCACATAATAATATGTTGACAGCTTATAAAAACACATCAATCTGATCTGTTTAAAAAAAAACAAAAAAACAAAAAACAAAACAGCATTACAGTGTGCTGCCGAATGTGGTGATATACTTTTAGACACCAAATGTTCCTCCATACTGGCCATCAACTCACAAAAAGAAATATTCATCTCTTACACTTAAAATAAGGGAAAAATAAAGAATATTAAAATACATTAAGGTCAATTTCCAGCCAGTATGTTTATTTTTTTCCTTTAGTGCAGCAAGAAGATTAGAAACTTAAATAAAAAAGTTTATTAAGGCACAACCCTCTGGCCAAGGGACTGCTGTTTCTCCAAAGAAAGAAAACACACCGAAAACATTGGATTTCTTCACTCTTCCACACAAAACAATCTCAAAGGAGATGTTTATAGATGGGTCCTTAATATACTGAATAAGAATAAAACATTCTCTCAATAAGAGTTCTGTAATACAGCAACACCATCACCATTAGGGATGATAGAATCATTTACAACATGGTAAGAACAACAGTATGTACTGTACAGCACAATAAATACATGTAAACAGACAGAAATGAGAAACCACTGAAAGCAAGGAACCTGGCTGAGGATTAACAGATAGAGAGAGAGAAAAATCATTTGGCAATGAGACACGCAATCTAAAGTTCAAGGACGGGCCGTTCCTAAACGCAGGGTGTCTATACATTTTGTCTTATTTGTAAAAAAAAAAAAAAAAAAAAGGATGACGTTATATAGATTCACATGTGCTCGCTCGTCAGCGTTCTGCTGCTACGGTTGGATTTGATCTCGCCATGCTACAGGCGTAGAAATCAAAATAACAGAAATAAGAGGCTCATAATTGCAAACTAATATTAAAAAAAAAAAAAAAAAAAGGTTTCAAGGTGCAGCAGATGAGTGCATGTTTGAGCAGAAAGTCACATTAGAAGTGAAGAAGACGACGACAACAACCTGCTTGCCTTCAGCCTTAGGCTCACCTAAACCAGCTATAAACATGAACACACACTGCTGTGAAGGTTCCTGCTGAATCTCAAACTAATGAGTGTTTATAACGCACTGAACACTCAACACTTTTGAACATAACTTACATGCCGAACATCAGTGCTTCTGCTCAGACTCGTCCCCCCCACAATCATCTAAACCAATCCGACCCAGAAGTCGTCGTTCTTGGCTAGAAAATATGCTGGATCCCTGATCTAAACCAATATTTTAAGACGTTCGAGCTAGAAGATCTCACCTTGTCTGAGACTATTGGAATTCTTTTTCAATTTGTTAACTAAGAATAGTTCATCTTCAATTAGTTAACCTTAAGTTAAGGTTAGTTTCATCTTGAATGGTGTATAAAACAAAGAACACTATTGGATGTTTTTGTTTCTCAAAACATCAGCAGTTTCTTTAAAAAAAAAAAAAAAAAAAAGGCAACCTAGACCTTCTGGCACCAGCAACCTTGCCGTGGTTAAAGTTGCTGGAATCAGATCTTATGTTTAATATGATCGTTAACTAAAGCGCTTGATCCGTATCTGCATGATTTTATGCATTGTGCTGGTGCTGCATGATTGTCTGATGGGATACTCGCAACGTGTTCAGGTGTTCCTAATACAGTGTCCGGTTAATAGATTTAAAACAGAGCAACAGAGAGACATTTAGAAGCAAGTTTTGTTCCGGCACCAGCGACTTCTGAACAGAAAATCGTCCTACAAACAAACAAGCCTGAACCCTGACCTAAGAGTGAAAAACTTTTGTTTGATGTGCCGTCTTTTCGGTATGTTCACGAATGAGTTCTTTAAATTTACGTTAGAGATGAAGAAACAGGAAGCTTGTTCATGTTTTGACACGCAACAAAATTTTAAGGCTTGTCTAAGCAACAATGAAGGGGAAAAAACAACTAAATAAAAATAATCACGATTTGTGTCAGTTACTGTGTAACTGAAGGACTGCACCAAATCGAACATTCTTTCCATGGAATTAGAAACAAATAGGTGATTTCATAAAGACGTCTCTCACACACGTACAATAAAAAAAAAAAGAAAAAAACAAATCTTTGGCAGTTGCCGATTGTAATTTTTTTTTTGTTAGGTTTCCTTGTGCCATGAGTCATTTCTATTAGCTTTGGTAATGAAAGTCTATCTACACTAAGCACTGCAAATAAAGTAGATCTAGACTTTGAGGAAGAAATAACATTCAAATTGTGTAGTGAACGTCTACCAGCCGCATGTGTCTCCATGCAATGAAGCTTCCATCAAACGACAAGTAAAAAAACAGATAGTCTGATGGATGGATTCTTTGTTTTTGGCAAATAAAGATGAAAACTACATGAATCTGTTTTCTGAATACCACCCTATTTAAAAACAGAAATATTCACAAATTACAAAAAAAAAAAAAAAAGAGAAAAGTTTTTGTTTCTAATGTGTGCGTGGAAAAGACTTTCCTGAGTACAAAAACGGGTAATACACTAGTCATGGATAAAGGTTAAAAAAATAAATAAAACCGAGGACCGTATGCATGATGTCAGTGATGACGACAGGAAAATGAATATACATTTTCGGATAAGGATGTACAGTACACACGTACACAAAAATAAAACATAAAAATATGAAAAACCCTACAGCTTATCCATAAATAAGTGGCTCTCATGTCTAGTATAAAAGAAGTCCGGATGCCGTCTCATACTGTGTTACGTATTGGCAGTGTCCTGTTCTTCCGTCTCCTCCACCTCCTCTTCTTCCTCCTCCTCCTCCTCATCTTCCTCCTCATCTTCCTCCTCCTCCTCCCGTTCCACTAAAACACAGGGTTCTGATATCTCCGCCTCTTCCTCTCTCTGCTCCTCTCCTACCTCCTCGCCCTCAGTCACCTGTTCATCCAGAGGAATCTCCGTACACTCCGAGTCCTGTGTGCAAAGGGTTTTAGAGTCACTGCAGCTGTTTTCATCCTCTTCCTCTTCCTCCTCATCCTCATCTGGAGGGCTGCCGCTGTCCTTCTCAGTGTCCGATTCTCCGTCCTCCTCCAGCGTGAGCTCGAACTGGAACTTGTCGTGGGTGGTGGTGCGCCGTCCCTCTGAATTTGTGTCCAGTGCGGGGGACGGGCTCTGTGGGATGGTGCTCTGATACCACTCCCTGTTGTCCTCCAGCGTGTCCAAGATGTCCTGGGCATCGGGGTGCACTAGGTCTGCCCACGTTTCCCACAGCGGGTGCACGATGTAGTCGATGAAGCCCACCTGGAGAAGAATGAACACAATTCAGTGGGAACCCTAAAACGTTTACTCTCTTTAATATGAACTCATTTTTACACCTATATGGACTTTGTAAAGGTTACTGCCTGGAACGTGTGCTCCTGAGATATGATGCTAGAAAAAAAAATCTTGTGGCAAACGGATTTCCCAGAAACATAATGACTTCGCCACCTAGTGGTCAAAATTGTGTATATGATTCTACAGGTCATTGGCCTCTTACCTGGGATTTTTCAACTGAAGCGTTGTGTTTGTCACACATGGGGCTGATCTCCATGCCACGTTCCCTCTCGCGGTCCCCCTGGCTGAAGAACTCCTCCATGATGCGGTCTGTCCACTGCCGGTACAGCTGCAGGGGCTTGGTGGGGTTACTGAGGTCTGCACAGTGCACCATGTTCTGTAGCACCTGAGACACAAGCAGCCCAAAAAGGAGACAATCAAACTCAAATGATGCTTCTGTCATAACTGTCCTTTATGTTTCTCAGTGTTGTTGAATTCACTATACTGATTGGTCAGAAAGTGTTTAGCTATTTTTAGTGAGTTTCCAGTGGTAGAGCTTCATAGCAATCTGAAGAAAAGCTGTAGGTTTCTGACACAGGCAAGTCTTCAGAACACAGGACTTTGTGCCTTTTCTTGTGACATTACAAGCTGTGACCTTTATCTTATTAATTTCAAAAAAGAGGACAAAAAGAGGAAGGACCGTCTAAGGGAAGGACCGTCATGGTTTCTTCCCTTCCTTCTTCCCTGTCTGCACCTCTCTTTGTCCCCCTATCTGTCAAGTGACACAGGGCACTCATGAGTTCCCAGTGATCCTGACCTTTTTTTGCCCTCCAGAAGTGCCTGATCCATCCTGATGCCCTATTTCAGGTTAGAGTTTCATCACATGCAGACTGCTGCTAAGGATGTCCCCATATGGTCTGCATCATATAACTGAACATAATTCCACCTACTGTAATATTCATGATTATGGCTTTGGACTGTTTTTGATATTGTATGGTGACGACATGCCTGTAGTCACTAAGGAGCGAAATTGCCGTGAACAGTTTTGTTACCCCGAGTCTCCATGAGCAAACAGCAGGTCAAAAACCTCAACAAAGTGGAGGTTATACCCTGTTATAGCTTTTAGTATGTAGTTGTAGAGGGGATTTATTTATGGTCACACTGTTTGGTATCACGCGAATGACAAACGGGTTCACTTTTGAGTCTTGACGTTTCTTCCTCATCGTAAATGATGAACTTTTAAATCTAGACATTTTTGCATTTTTTTTTTGTACTGTATATTTGGAATTTTTATTGCTGTACAATATTACAAAGTGTTATATAAACAAAATGGAATTAAATTAAATTAAAATGTTACATAAGCTTATCTCAACAAATTTAGGGGACGAGGCAGGGAATACCCTGGATGGGGTGCCTCATATGCACACACTCATTTACACACTATGGGCAATTTGGAAACATCAGTTAGCCGGAATAAAACCGGAGCATGCAAAGAATCCCACCAAGCATAGGGAGAACATGTAAACTCCGTGCACACAGACCCAAGGTGCGAATCAAACCCGGACCCTGGAGGTGCAAGGCAACAGTGCTAACCACTAGAATTTCTCTAATTCTCTCTAATTTCTTATGGGAAAATCCAATTTGATTTACGAGTGTTTTGGAATACGAGCCCGCTTCCGGAACGAATTATGCTCGTAATCCAAGGTTCCACTGTAACTCTTTTCTATCTAACCACTGGATATTATTTATTAACTACAGTAAAGCTAATAGGACATGTCTGTAGCTATGAAAGTGAGAAATGCAGAAATGCAGTCTGGCCTTGCTTATGGCTCTTGAGAGTTGAAGAGGTCATTTGAAATTGTAATCCATCACACTCCTATCATGTATCTAACACTGCCAGTGTTGTGTATATAACTAACCTGTATCCTGTCTGAATAATTATCCAGCAGAAGAACTCCAGAGCTGGTCACTTTTTTTGTCTCCACCATGGTTTTCAGATCCGCCAGTAAATTCATATGTTTCGACATGTCTGTCGCCAGAACCTGCATATGACCCAAAGCACACTCATTAAAAAGCCCTTCGGCTGTAATGACAGCACTAATAATGAGATAGAGTGCAGATAAATAGTGTGTGACTCACGATGTCGATGACCATCTTGCGTAGCGACTGTCTCTGTTTCTTGGTGAGGTTCTGGAAGATGTCACAGTTCTCCTCCTGCAGAAGCTTAAAGCCCACAGCCAGGTGATGGTTCTCCAACACAGACGAGTCGTTATACATAAGAGCCAGCTCGGAGTCTGAGAAGAAAAAAACAACAACATCATATAAACCATGTCATATAAATGACACATTTTTATAAATGTTATCATCTGGGGTATGCGTATATCATAGCTGTACCAAAAGTAATGCAAATATCGGCATAACGTTTTTTTATTAACCGACAAACAGTACCAGGAAACACACTCTTAAGTGTTTTGTCTTTTTTTAATTGTTTTCAACATTTTATTCTAATACTGAAGACATTGACATTATAACAGAACAAATATGGAATTATGTACTCGACAAAAATGTGTTAACACAGAGCAAAGTAACCTTCAAAGTAGCTACATTTAGCTTTGATGTCAGCTTGGTACTTTCATGGCATTCTATCAGTCAGCCACATGGGGTCACCTGGAATGGTTTTCCAACAACCCTGAACCCCTCATTTACCTTCCAGTCCAACTCATGCCAAACCACCTCAGTTGGAATTAGATCGCGAGATTGTGTCCTTCTTGATCAGGTCACCTGATACAGCACTTCATTACTCTCATTCTTGAAAAAACTGCTCTTACAACCTAGAGGTGTGTTTGAGGTCATTATCCTGTTGGAAAAAATTATGTTCCCACCAGATGGCATGGCATGTCGCTACAAAATGCTGCGGTTGCCATGCTGGTCACCAACAGTCACCACCAGTGACACCGGCAAAGCCCACCCCCATGCTATCACACCTCCATCAGGCTTCACATTCAGGAACCGTCTGTTCACCTTCTCTACGTCTAACAAAGACATGGCGGTTAGAACCAAAAATTTCATATTTGGACCCATCTGACCAAAGGACAGTTTTCCACATCTAATGTCCATTTGTTATATTTCTTGGCCCAAGAAAATCTCTTCTGCTTGTTATTCTTTGCTACTATTGAACCATAAAAATCTGACTTCTGCAGTATCCTCTGAACAGTGGATGTTGAAATACAGTACGTCTGCTGCTTGAACGTTGAAAAGCATTTATGTGGGTTCTAATCTGATGTGCTGTAAATCATCGCTTTCTGAGGCTGGTCATTCTAATAAACTTATCCTCTGCAACAGAGATAGTTCTTGGAGAGCCAGTTTCCACGACTGCACTTGGGGATACATACAAAGTTCTTGAGATTTTTCGGATTGACAGACCTCCATTTCTTAAAGTAATAATGGACTCTCTTTTCTCTTCACTTAATTGAGTTTCTTGCCATAATATGGATTTGTATAGTAGTTGTAGTAGCACTAACAGCACAAGACAACTGATCATCTGATGCACATTAAGAAGGCAAGAAATGTCACAAATGAGCATTTGAAAGACATTTGTCAATCTGATGAAAGAATACCACGAATGTCCCAAACCATCATCAAAGCTAAATGTAGCTACTTTGCACAATAAATGTAGCTACTTCGAAAATACAAAACATTATGTGGTGTTGTTTTTTTATGCTATAAAAACCAACACGTACAGTATGTTCATAGTTTAGACGTCTGCAGTATTGATGCACAGAGAAAAACCAATATAGGTCAGATTTAAATTGTACATGTTGGTAGTGTAACTCTTCCTCTGTACAATGGTACTACTCAACATGTTCTCAAGCGATGACCACACCATCATCGCCATCGTTGACCTTTACATAATAAAAGCTGCTAGGCTGAGTACAGTGCATTGTGCTTGGCTCAGAGCAAAAGGACCCAGTGTAATGGCATGACACGTGAGACTGGTCACTCTTGTCAGCCATCTTCATCATGTTCGTCACGTGTACCGACAGCTGTTTGACTTAACGACACAGCTGGCGCACGTGAAAAACAAACTCGTCTTAGAAGCTGCAATATTTCACACACTCTATGTAGGCCAAAAAAAAGCACAGAACATTTGACAAAAGTGCAATTTTAGAGTGGTTATATTCTAAGAGCGACAGCTTGGAGTCCATACTAGGTTTATTTTTAGAGGACAGAGGCAGAGACACAAATAGATAGTGGGTCATGGTGACAATATCTGGACTGATAAGCCTGTTCTCACTCTGTCAGCTTGATGCGCTGCGCTGCGGGCAGGGGACAACATACAACTTACTAGTGTTAATGAGGAACTGGTTGGAGACGCCAGGATGATCGACATCATGTATCGCGCTGGCAAATATGGCAGCAAGAATCTCTAAATCTGTGAAAACAGCCTATTAAACAAAACCCACAGACCAATAAAAAAAAAAAAAAAAAAAAAAAAAAAGAGTTTGTTTATTTCACTAAAATGACAAAAATTACAACACAATCACATTTTGAAGACTAAAACAGAGAAATGCAACCAGCAGATAATCTGCACAATAGTGTGTTATTACAGCATCATTTAAACCAACTCTAGTGTGTGCACATGCACAGAAATAAGCGATACCTTGCAAAACCTACTTAAGTAATCCGACAATGGAAAAAAGAAAAAAATCACTTGAGAGGGTTCACATGACATGACGGTCGGATTTCTTCTCATACAATAGCATCATTACAAGTACACAATCTATTAACTGAAATGCATTTCCCTGAAGTTTTATTCTGCTCAGTTTTCATTTTCAATTATAGAAACGATAAAGCAGCTTTCCAGATAATCCAGATTTCTATCCTTAAAATATCCCATCCTCTTTTGGGTGACTCTGGATTGTGCGATAATAAATCATTCCTCTTCTACAACTGTATACTTTAAAGTGAAACAGAAATTAGTTGCACTGAAACAACTTTCAGAATGATATTCTGATGAGACATAATGAGGACAGGACGACGTTAAAGATTACAGAAGCTACTTACAAACAATTTGTCTGCATTGCATAATATTGGTAATAAATTCCACAACAGGTGGATTTACATGGACTCTAATATTCCACTAATAATCAGATCCAATCGGAATAAAACTGCATCATGTAAACACAGCAGTCGGAACAGTCTGACCCAATCCGGCCTGATCGGAATGAATTTTCAATCAGAATGAGAAGGGTTTTGTACAGTAAACCCCTCGCAATCTGGTCAATACAGTAGGTAAATAATAGTCATGTAAACATGTCACCCGTTTTTTTTCTCTTAACAGATTCTTACTGTGGATCCACAAAGTCTATGAGAACATCTCTCTTCCATCCACTGGGACTCTGGCTGAGAAAGAGGCACTGATTGGCTGACCATTACACATGTAGTAAACCCACATGTTAATCAACCACAGATGAGACTGAATTCTTGAAGTCAATACGACTCAGAAAACAGAATTTATTGGAAAAATTGGGAACCTTGTTCAAAAAAATCTTGTTCTTCTGCTATATTTATAGCAGATTAAAAGCTTGTCACATTTCCAAAAAATATATATTCTGATTAAATGCTTTGTGGATTATTGGATCAGAGTCCCTGTAACCAGTTAAGTCTCTGATTAGAATGATTTCAATTCGATTTCAGATTGAGCAAATATTGTCGGCGTAAACTTAATTAGTGCTTCATATCATTGTGATCCATAATGACTTATAGCTGTTGTGTGCACTAGAGGTTACTGGATGTTAATGAGTTGCACTCATGCCACTTTGTATGGAACGATTTATCTGAAAATTTTATTTTTTGCAAATTATACGTAATCCTATGCTTCAAGCAAGGTTGCTGTTTATACAGAGAGAGAGAGGCTTTTTCAGTCTGAAATCATCTGTTCCTTTTTCCACACATGCAGTTAGGTAGAAAAATAAAGATACCAGCATCATAAGTGCAGAGTAAAATTTTTGATGAAATATAGATTTATTCAAATAAAATGTAATCAATTTGTCATGATTTTTTCATTTTTATTTAAGCACTTGGTGAATAACTGCTGCTGGAAAACCATTAAATAAATCTTAAATTCCTTCATCCAAGTTGGTATCTTAAACCTGATGAACTGAAGCAGGGCTGGAGAGTGTTGTGTAGTACCTCGAGAGCAGGGCTGGAGAGCAGCACATGAGTGGACTGAGTCACATCGGCAGCGTGGATGTTGTTGTGGTAGGCAACATCGCTATGGTAATGGTCTTCTAACGTCATCAGATACGTTATAAAAGTGTCGAGTGGAATTTTGAACGTTTTTAATAAGTCTCTTTCCTGTAACGTAGCAGACAGAGAAAAAAAAAAAAAAAAAACCATGAAGATGCACTGAAAACTGAACCATAAGCAGTAACTACAGTATCGCCAATGCCAACTGAGAAACTCACACAAATGAAACAACAAATAAAATAAAAGGTACACACCTGGAATATTGTGTGCATCATAACTGTTAAAGGTCTGTTGCCAGAGAACTCGGTGACTTTGAAAACATTAAGGCCCCATTTGTTCACATCTTCAAGCTCCTGCAATGGGAACAAAACAAAAAAAGTGAGCGCATCTGCTGATCTATTGTCGATAATTTCCTCAAATCCCTGAAGTAGATGGGATTATCCACCATTTTCCAGACAGCTTAAGCAACACATGGATGGCCAATCCTGGTCCTCAAGACCAGAAGCCTGGACCAGGTGCTGAAGCTGATTGATACCCATTCACATTGTCTTGCCGCACTCCTTCCTGTTTTCGATTGACTGAACACACCTGATCCAGGTACTCAGTACTGAAATACATGCATGGCTACAGCTCTCAAGGGCCAGGGTTGGCCATCCATAAAAAAATAAAAATAAAAACACCCCCAGTTCAGAAATAACAAAAATGATTAGTCTAAAGTAAGGTTTCATTTCACTAGACGCCACTGCATCCATCATTTCTCTGCCGAGTGACACGGACACACACACCTTGGCCAGTGCTTCTTCTGTGTCGGTCTTGACTCCGAAGCGAGGGATGTTGGAATTCGTGAGGCTGGAACTGTGAGTGAGCTTCTTTACGCCGCTGATCTGGGACATCGGCCGCTTCTTCTTCTCCTTGTCCTTCTGTGACTGTGGAGACGGCATTTCCACTTCGTGCTGCTTGTCTGTGAAGGCACGCAAATATACGCGCATACACACACACACAAGTGTAAAAGAAAAGCAAAAAATAGCATACATTATCATATTCCATGTAAAATTCTGGATTTATTGGATTAACTAATCTGACTTGCTTCAGTTCCTGGTTTGTCAGTTTTGGCAGGAAAATAAGTTTAAATAATTTTCTGGATGGGACACAAAGTATTTCCACTCAACAATTTACTTTTATGATAATGTAGATACACAGCTACATCACTGATAACCAAAGAAATGCCTTTGTAATTAAAGGTAATGAAACAGTGTCATTCTACAATTAATTTTTAAAAATAATATTAAAGCACCATAGCTCAGCTTTGCTTGCTGCTTACACTACACTACATCCATGGCTCACGACATCATGACAAGGTTATGAACATGCGCATGACCCTTGTCACCACACTTACCTAAAAAAGTATTAGAGATGTACTCGGACACCTGGTTTCCAGAGCGGCTCATTTCGGACAGGTGGGTCAGCTCTCGGTTCAACATCCTCTTGAACTGTGATGGCACATGACGCGCAGAGTTAAACATTGCCACATACACCGTTATTCCAAACATTTTCCACATGAACTACAAATTTATTTAAATTCCTATTGAAATGCCAGGTGTATTTTGATATGAATAAACGTGACATCTTCTTAAATCACATGGATAGGTATTTGTGCTCCTAGTCCACCAGAAGCTAAGATAAGGACCAAAACATAATCTTGTGCCGTTCTTTTTTTCAAAGACTCGTTAGGCTCCAGATGGTCTGGATACTCAAGGCCGAGTTCCTCAGACGAGCCAAAACACAAGATGGAATCTGCACTATCTCACACTTAAAAAAAACAAAACGAGGTCACAGTGACACGCTCCGCAGGCCTGGTGCAGGCCTAGTGTGGCAGCAATGCACGAGACTACATGGGCAGCAATACCGAAAAGCAAGAACTGGGATGAACGACAGCTTCAAATAATTTTTTAGGCACAGAGGAATGAGAACCATTACAAACAATTTACATGACAGGAAAAAAAAAAAAACTGTGTGGGAAGTGAGATATAGAAATGGCAGCAGTGAGGACTCAGCTAGAGACTAGCAAGATAAACAACAACATTTGGTTGTTCATTTAGAATCATTATCTGAGAAACAACAGCAGTTGTGTGAAAAGCGATAAAAAAACAGTACATACATAACAGGCGGCAATCAATCAATAAATCAGCTCGTTTACACATCCATCTCGCTTTCCTTCTGTACTATACTTTTCATTTTCATAAGAAAACCTTTCAGGTCTAAGGTACTACTTCATACAGTATATACACACCATTTCATTTTTCAGCGTAACACTGGGTCAAGATTCCTTTACACACCCGACGTGGATCTCTCTATCTTTTTTGTTATCATTAAAAAAAACCTGGTATCTCAGAGGAACTAATTTACAGGAAAACGAACAAACCCTCTGATGCAGGGTATAAACGTTTCACTAAATTTATCAATCAGTGTCTCACACATCCACAATCCTTTCACTCCACGTGTGTATATCAGGACCATAATGTTCGGAGTGTGTCTCTGTCATAAAACAAACTTTGTCTCTCAAAAGGTACAAATTATTAGAAAAAAGGGGGGAAAAACACTCAATTTATTCGTAACTCTCAGGGCCGGATGGTAGATCACGACTTCTGACTAAATTCCAGCTCCTCTCCATGCATCTCGCTTTCATTCTTTTTTTTATTTTGAGGCTTCAGGACTTGGCACGCTACATCTTTGCCTGACATTCCTTACTCTTATCTGATTTGTTGCTCTTCTGAGTAGTCAGTAAATAACATGATTAAAAAGATGCCATACGTTCACATCCCAACATAAGTAGCAGCAAGCTTCATTAATTCTTCCATCAATAAATCAGTTTATTTAGGTGTATAAAATAATATACAGTACCCATACAGTATAAATGAATTATTAGTACATTATTATTCCCTTATCAATGCTTCCTTATCAATCCTTCACAGGTCATGTGTCCGAAACCTTGCAATCTGCAATGTCTGCCTTTTATACTTATTATTATGTGCATACTTGAGATTTTTGTTGGTGTGAATATTGAGTTTTCATCAGTACAGGTTTAAAATGTAATCAGTAGCAAAAACATGGACTGCGATATGCAGCAGTGATGACATGCACATGCTTAAGTCACGACCGAAAGAACTGAAGGACTCAAATCTGATGAACTTGACGAGAATTAATTTCTATTGGTCCATCTGTTATGAAATGCTCAGGCAGCTAGCGCTTGACGATGGTGTAAATACAAAGCAGACAAAAAACAATCATCCGGGTTTGAAATAACAAGTCTATAGAATCATTAGAAATTAAAAATGGATTCTGCTCATTATGAAACGATGTGTCCATGACCAGCTTACCTTTATGTATCCCCAAGAAACGGTAAGCAAGTAATTTGCCTCAGGCATTTTGAGAAGCAAGCTTGTCCGGATAATAGATAAAAATAGCACAGCTTAGCTGGAGAGATGAAAATTACAATAAAACAACAATTTGATCAACGCATTGTGACTGAAATATTCCTCCTCGTGCGTCCACAACAAGCTAGAACAACAGCACGGTCCAGACATTTCTCCAATCATCATAAAAACGCAAGAATCCTGCATTCATCCCGTATACAGCTGGTCCGGATTCCAGGTAATACAGACAAACGTGTGAGCCGATAGCATCTTTCTAAAGCACACAGCGAACTCGGAGATGCTCATGCCTGAGAGGCAGAGAACCCTCCGTCAACATCTTCCAAATAAGGCTCTGTTTCACACCATCATCATTCAGGTGAGAGCAGCTCAGGCTGCAGCCTCCGCTCGGCTCGGCTGCCAATCACGCGCTCTCCGACTATGAGGCTGTGAAAGCTGCTCGAGCTTATTGGACAGGCTGAGGGCTATGCAAATCTGAGAGGCGGGATCTCTCTCTCTCTCTCTCGGTCCAGCCCTGTCCCTCTTCCCTGGAGCTGTGCAGCTCAAAGCGGAGCGCTCCAAGCAAACCCCATGATACCTGCTAATGAGCAAATGAACATGGAGTACTGGAGACGGTGCAATAGTGCGATGCTGCTCTGTGTGTGTGTGTGTGTGTGTGTCAGTAATCAGCACGACATGACTGAAACGTAGGTATTGTTTCATCCTAGGGTATTAAATATTCAGCGAGAGGAGGAAGATTCACAAGTCTCGCTCATGTGGGGAGTCAGAGAGCATATGTGAGAAGCTATTGTGATGACGTCACTAAATGAGACTTGTTCTGTTCTGTGATAACATGAAGGCACTAAAAACAGAAAGTTTTTAAAGTCAGACGTGATGTTAAAGCTACAATCAGGAATTTGGAACTTTGGAATTAAAATCAAAACAAAGCAAGATTTTTTTATTCCTCTTCCGCTCAGATGTTATAATTTACTGACAATTACGATCATGTTTAGTTTAGATGCACAACTCCATGAACCGCATAAACAATTTAGAATTTGGACTGCTTTGCTTTTTCATATTGTATGAAATCCAAAACCAGCCAGTACATGCTCACAAGAGCCACAAATACAGGACACAGTGCTACTATCAGTGGCATTTTGTAATTTAAGCTTTCACTTCACATATTTAGGAATTGACCGCATATTTCATCAAAAACTATTTACACTGTCCATTTATGCAGTTATTTAACAACATCTGGCAGCAGCACAGAGCACACAATCATGCAGATACAGATCAAGAGCTTCACGTCAAACATCAGAATGAAGTGAAAGTGTGACTGTCAACGTAGCATGGTTGAAAATCATCTCAGCACGCATAAAACATTGAACCTCGAAGTGGATGGGCTACAATAGCAGAAGGACATGTTGGGTTTCAACAGAAGAGTGAGGCTATCATGGGCATGGACCAGAATAAATAAATAGAATAATATAAATACTAATGATAAGAAAAATGCCTGGTCTTCTTGTAGTCTTCATTTTATAGCCTCGGGTTCTATTTTTTTGGCCAACGATAAATATATACAGTAAATAAGCCATGGTACTGAAACCACTGAAAGGTGAAATAAACAACACTGATTTTCTCAACACAATGGCACCTACATAAAGGGGATAGATATACAGTATGTTTTCTCGAGCTACTCCTTATTTCTTTTTATTTTGCTACCAAAGAGCCAGACTTTCCTGTATTTTTATGTAGTATTTAGGAATATTTCTCCCGGCTTCCTGAAGGACTTATTTGGCTCTTTCAGTCTAGTCCTTGTACCTGACCAGTTTCAGATTAACAGACGAGGAACGGTCTGGAACAGACGAGAGGGGAAATGAGGTTGCTGCTGAGGTTGTTATAAACAACCAGTTTTTAAATTGCATCTTTAGGCACTTTAAAGCCTGTCGTAGTAAAGCATTTTTTTCCCAGTGTTAAACTTAATCCACATCATTTAATTTAATATGAAGAATAGTCAGTTCTCAAAGTTGATGTGTTGAAAGCATGAGTAAGGATTCGACTCTGACGAGAGTCAAATTGTGATGGTGATTTCTTGTGGAGTGTTGCTGTGATGCACTTATTTCCTCCACCAAAAATGGTTCAAGGAAGGACAATTATGTAAGCACAGACAGTATATTATTATAAATATAACAAGCTATTGAGTAAAGAAGAAATTTGATATAGATGGAATAGAGTATATACAATGAACTGAAGTTCTTTCTGAAATTTGGGTCAGGATAATAAGATGAGATATCCCTTTATTCATCCCACAGCGGTGACATTTCGATAGTGGAATGTAAGATGAAAATGGATGGAAATGTTAAAGTTTCCTAAAAATTTTTATTTTTTAACAAGTGCTTTGTCCTTTACGGTGGATGCAGAGTCTATCCTGGGTATGAAGTGGGAATAGGATGCGATTCCATCACGGGCACGTACAGTACCTACACCATCCATGTACCTATACATTCACACCTCAAATTCACACCTAGGGGCAACTTGTCAAATTATTGATGAGCATGTTTTCAGCATACAGGATGAAACTGGAAAACCCAGAGTGAACCGGGAGTACATTCAAAAAAGAACCTGGAGCTTAAATCCATCATTACACTAACAGGAACCAATAGCAATTCAAGATTTAGCTTCAATCTTCAGTCTCACAACTACAAATATTTTTCACATGTTTCACTGTAGAACGATATGCTTCATTTTATTGTAATTTAATGGCTTTTGAGAGTGATGAAAGCAAATCCTGTAATGATCAGCTACGGTCTTCCGGTGGTCCCAGAATAGTTCCTTCCAATAGTGTGGACAGTAAAGGAAGAGGATGAGCCGAATAGGGTGACGTGGGATTGTTTCACACTTCGGCTCCCTCGGAGATGGCAATAGAACGCCGCCTCATTTACAACTTTCCCGGAGCAGATGAGCCAGTCATAATCGGGCGGTGTGGGCTCATGCGGACAAGCGCTTGTGTGTGTGTGTGTGTGTGTGTGTGTGTGTGTGTGTGTGTGTGTGTGTTGTTTCTATTGTCGAAATATCTGCAAGGTGTTAAAACACTCACTCTTGGTGGCGAAGGGGGAAAAAAGTGAGCCAATTCTTAGCTGTGATTTCTCTGTAAATGTTTTTCCTGTAGACTGAGATCTAAATAGCAACTCTATTTTGAATGTGTGGCATTGATTTAAAAATAAATCCCATAAACAACTCAAAGTCCAGAGATAGAGACTTTATGTAATAATGTCAATGAAATATTACTTTCCTAACAGAACGCTTTTCCACTGACAGGAAATGTGTATGGAATCTGTTTAGTATTAATGTCACTGGCTAAAAGCCTGACTTCTATAGCACACGTATACATGCTCATACACTCTATTTCTCTCTCTCACACACACACACATTAAAGTCTACCCCACAAGTACTGACATCCTTAATGAGCGAAATTAATAAACATTATACACAATACGTTTTTAACTTCTCTTTCTAATAAACAGCTTTGATTATGTTTCTCTTATACAGTATGTGACAACATTACTGATATCCTTAAAGAATATTTAAAATAATGCAAACAGTTACATTTTATTTATCTGTTAAATTAGCTTTCAGTCTTCAAGAATCTTTTCAGTGTCTTTGTTCATTATCTACTGTATTTCCATGGCATATAAATATGAGGCTGCACACATGCAAGTTTGCTTTTCATCTATCATAATGTTGAAATATAATTAAGCTTAATTATTACAATTACAAACTTGCAATCGGAGCAATATTCCAAAAACTGGAACAGTAGACCATTAAATCGAAATTCCATGAGGGAAAAGACCAAGTCTCACAGCACAACAGTTCCGTTGTTTCTTGAAGTTCCAACGAGAACCATTTTGTTTTACCCCATGTCACATCAGTCATCCCAGAACTATCCTGATGTGAAGGATGGTCCAAATCCAAAAAAGAGTGCCTCTATATAGTAAGTCATTTCATTCATCTTTTATACCACTTATTTAGTGTACATGGTCATGGTGGACAGGGTGTCAATCCATCGCATGGCATGTACAGTACGTGCACACCCACATGGGCAATTTGGGAAGGCCAACTAACCTAATCTGCATGTCATTGGACTGTGGGAGGAAACCGGAGGACCCAGAGGAAACCCAGTAAGCACGGGGAGCACTTCAACCTTAAAGATTCGCGAGGCCACTGTGCTAACCACTACGTGGAAGGTAATATGTCACACAGTCACACATGCATAAGCCAAAAGTCACCTATGTATACAGTCTCTCCAAAACTATTGGAACAACAAAGTCAATATTTTTGCTTTTACTATATATTGGAAACTTCAAAGATAAACATAAGACAATAGATTTTAGCTTTAATTTCCTGATATTCACATCTAAAGAAGCTGTGTTAAACAACTTATGACACCTAAAATAATAGAAAAACATATTAAACATTGCAGAGTCCTATATTAGAGTAAATGAGAATAAATAACACTTGCATCAATAACTGCATCACATCAGATACCCACTGACATCACAAAACTATTGCATTCTTCTTGGGATGCTCTTCCAGGGCTTGTACAACAGCTTGTTTCTGTTGTGTGCTTGATTTTTAAGGTTTTCTCGCTTCAGTTTCCCCTTCAGCACAAGAAATGCTGCTCATTTAGTTTAAGATCTGTTGACTGACTTGGCAGGTCAATCCTTCCAACTAAGTCGTTCTAAAACCCTCCACTTTTCCTCCTGATGAAGTCTGTAGTTGTGTTGGCAGTGTGCGTTCGTCTTCTTGCTGCATGATTTCAACGTCCTCCCAATTAGATTGCATGTATTTCTCTGTAACCTGGCATTCAGAATGTTCTTGTAGACTTTTGAATTCATTCTGCTGTTGAAATCCATCATCAGTAAAGATTAGTTAGCCTGTCCCAGAAGCAGCCCATCCCATGAAAGCCTTATTATGATGCTATCTCTACTGGGTTTGACCAAAGGGTTTGTACGTTCAAGGGAGGTTAATTTTGGTTCCATAACTTTTGCGGCTCCTCTTTATTTTTTTTCTGAATGTCAATTTAGCCTTCTGATCCTTCCTGCTGATGAGTGGTTTGCATCTTGTGGTATGGCCTCTATAACTCTGCCCTCGAGAGGATTGTAAAAACCTTTACCCCCGCCCTGTGGAGGTTGCTGTTGATGTCACTGACAGTTGTTTTTAGGTTTTCCTTTATAGCTCTTAAAACGTCATCGAGTGCAGTTTTTTCTTTTGCCGTCCTGTTCGAGGTCTGGTCGTTAGTACACCAATGGTTTCTTGCTTTTTCAGACCTTTCCAAATTGTTGCATTGGCTGAATATTCATGTACATCATTAGTCTTCAGTTAATTGCAAAAACAATGCTTTTAAGGGACTGTACATATAGATGGTTATCAGATGCAAATCGACAACAATGTAAAGTGCACAGATTCTTTCTAAAGACAATATTCCCTCAGTATGTGTATAGCTGATGGCAACAACAACAAAAAAGTTGTAGAACACACTACTCCAAAATCTCCTATAGGTGGTCACCTCCTGTAACCGTGCAAATAATTCTTATTCAATAAGTTGGCCTGTAAATACAACCTTTTGTGCAAAATAATGACTTTATGAGAGAATGAATTAATCTCATAAATACATAGTAGCTCAGGATAGTTCAGGACTATTTCTATTTCTTTTCGGAAATGTCACTCATGTCTACAGTTTCAAAGCAAACTCATTAATCCTAAGCTCTAGTTACTGTCTGTGGAGTTTCACATGTTCTCCCCCGAGTTCCCAAAAACATGTCAGCTGGTTTAAAAAAAAAAAAAAGCTGTGATAAATTACCTACAAAAGTGAATGTGTGTGTCCATGTTGCCCCACAACATCCCACTTAGATGTATTCCTGACTCTTTGTTCCTGGAATAAGCTCTGGATTCACAGCAACCCTGACTGGCATTAAATTTGATATCAAATATACGTGAATGAATGAATGAATGAATGAATGAATGGAAACCTCTTACTAGTATCACAAAACACTCACCCTTTTGTATCCCACATTCCCCCACTGTTTATTGCTCAGAACCAAATTTAAAAAACACTCTCAGTCCAGTATATGCATTTCAACCCTCCATCTCAATTAGTTAATATGGGCCCTAACAACATACATGTACATAACACACACACACACACACACACACACACACACACACACACACACACAAACTGCATGAGCATTTTCCAGTTAAATGGATGCATGTGTCACTTCACAAACAGTATCTGATTTAAAAAATAAAGCACCAATTAAAGCCGACACCGTTATCGGTACTGTATTGTATACTGGATTTATGTAGTGCTGCTGCTGCTGCTGGTGGGCTTGAGCAACAAAGCAACCCGACAGGCCTTGTGCGTTACCATGGATACGTGATTGGGGGGGGGGGGAGGACAGGCAGCCGAAGTGGAAACAACAAGACGTGAATGCTAGGTGTCCTTACACTAATGGGTGACCACTTCTGTAAGATACTTGGCCGTATATAGACAGTATGTGCAGCATCGTTGCCATGATTAAATGCTGGGATTCTGAGCGGTGGTTTTTGTGGCGCAGCTGACTGGCTCGGGCTGATTAGCATGCTGCATGTGTGCTTAAACCCTGATGGAGGATGTGAGCATGCTCAGTGCAGCAGACAAGCGATTTTCGCTTCCACTGTTGTAAACACGCCGAGCAAGGCTTGGGCTTACAGAAACAAGGGCTTCACTATGCGAAGTGGCACGACACAGATGAAAACACACACACGCAGGTAAACACTCACAGACGCAGCAACCAGGCCTTGAACTGATTTGTGTGTGCTGTGGTGAAATGAGGTTACTGACAGGTAATCCAAAGAAATGTGGTGACCAGGCGACCGTGCATTAGGAAGGTCACAAACCAGGCAGCGATCTGAACGTAAAGGACAATGTGACTGAACCTGTTAATGGTGTAATGAGAGTCAGAAACAAAGAGGCCTGTGGGACGCTAATGAATAAAGAGGGGACTCGGAGTCAGAGACATGAAAAACTCACAAGAACTGTTCTGTGACACCTGCAGCACAATGTGGCATTAAAACCCGTGACCAAAGCCCAGCTGAAATAAAGCAAATAAAGCAACAAAGGTGCCAGGCTTACCTTGTTAGAGGCCATCTCGCTGACCGAGTGCCGGGTCTGCAGGGTCTCCAGCTGGTCTAGGCACCAGTCGAGCTCCTCCAGCGTCTCGGTGGCCAGCTTCTGGTAGGCCTCTTCTGCAGGGAGAGAGGGGAGTGAGGGGTCAGTTCTGAGGCCCTTCAGTGGACTAGCTGAGGATCCCAGCAGAGGGCCCAAACGGCCATACAGCGTCATGTTGGGGTGTCCCGGCCGGACGCATGGGTGGTTCTTCATGCTGTGCTCAGACCCTCCACGGTGAATGTCAAGGCTCCCAATTTGAGCCGAAAAAAAAAGAAAAGAAAAAAAAAACAAACTCCCGAGTAAAAAAAAATATACGGAATATATCTCAGTCAGAATGATAATCCTCAAGTGGCAAAGTGCAGCCACAGGACACGGTCGAATCTCATGAGGTGAAGGGAACAGTATATCCCTAAGGAAAACACAGAAAGGGGCCACACAAAGACATAGGGCAAAACTGATACACACATTCTCACACACTCACTCACTCACACACACAGCGATGTATCCAGGGATCTAAGGTCCAACGTGCTGTTAAGCGCAGAGCGAGTGTCCCAATGCTGGAGTTGCTTGCTGCTTGTGAGCAGGCCCATCTCTGCCCAGCAGCTCCTGCTTCACATCCACAAGCTTTACATTCACAAGGACCAGCTCACAACAACGGCTAAAACATGATGTCTGAGCAAAACACACAGACGTACACAGACGTACACACACACACACACACACACACACACACACACACACACACACACACACACACACACACACACACACACACACAGTGTATGAAAGGCTGACACCAACAGATGACCGGTCTCTTCTGTCTCTAGTCTTCCAGCTGTAATAAGGGATGAAGCATCAGAGACGGGGGGGGGAAACGGAAAGTCTGTCAGCTGTGTGTGTGTCCTAGCACAGCGGATGCCCTGTGGGTGCGGGGGGCGGCCGTGGCGCGTCGCTAGCCGAACGTGAGCAGAGCTTCCCTCTAAAACAGGAGCCTGAAGGCTGCCAGTGCTGCGCCGTGGAAGGAGAGAGCAAGCTGAAACCAAACTACGGCTTGGAGTCTACAGGATTCCGTGACGAGGGAACAGGAGGAGGAATCTGCTGCGTACAATACAGAGGATAGCGTCCTATAATCATGTCCAGATCATTCAAACGGAAGCCAGCTCCACTAAACATAATGCAGGAAGAATGAAGAACGCACCCTAGGTGTTTCAGCTTCAAATGTGGATTCACGGTAAGGAGAATTCTGCACACATGACTGAACAGACAATCCTAATTAATTTTATTTAAAAAAGAATCAGAAAAATGTAATCTAATTTGTTAGCTAATATGCAGCATATGGTCTTGGGACTGACTAGTAAAGAACATGTTCACTGATCTAACAAAGCTCGGATTATCCCAGTCACTTTCTTTCCTTTCCTCTTTCTTTTTGTCGCTCTCTCTCTCTCTCTGCTACGCAGGACTGGGGTGCCACACTCTGAAAGGGACTGCACTGACGTCAATGGCATTCTTCTCATGCTTAGTGCGACACCAGACACCAGCGCGAGCGAGGCCACTGGCTCCGTGGACAGCACGGCCGCTACTATATTCAGGACTGGATCACGACAATCCGGATCAGGGACTCTGAATATACCGCACTATTGGCTCAGAGTTCATCAAGGTAACAACACCAAAGCTGCTCAGAAATTATATTTCATTCAATTTCCCTTTAAATAATTAGCTGAAACACAGTGCGGCGCCTGAAGTTTTGCTAATGTACTTAAGCAGGAGTTTAGTTGACATAGACTTTCATGCTTGTAGCTTTGGTGTAAAACTAAAGGAGCATGTACTGGAATCAAACGTTTCCTCTTTATTTGTCCATGTTCAGTCAGAACAAGAGAAAAGTTGTGGTAACTACTCGTTAAGATTTCTTTTTTTTTGTCTAGACAGAATAATGTGCCACTAACAACTTAAACACTTCTTTCTAACAAATCTGACGAAATACTTCTAACTACTTAACTGCAGGGCACACACTGTAGGCAATTTGGGAACGGCAGTTAACTTAATCTGCATGTCTTTGGACTGTGGGAGGAAACCCACCAAGCACTTGGAGAACAGGCCGACTACACACACACACACACACACACACACACACACACACACACACACACACACACACACACACACACACACACACA
>JAQQZT010000040.1:7960779-7994480 GCA_030068275.1 Clarias platycephalus
TATAAACTCTCCTCTGTCTTTCTCAAAGGCAGTCACAAACACGCCACATGCAGTCCACTTGGGGGACAATAACACTATTGACATTCTCAGTGATAAATAATTAAAAGGGTGATCACTGCTCCAGTGAAGTTCCTGTGTAATCAAACACTGCAGGACATGTCAGCCCTGTGAAGTTTACTGCTTTTTAATAGTTGGGCTTATCTTCCTAAGACGCACTTCCTCGTAACCGGTGCTCGTCTCCTTGGTAACCAGCTGTACCGGAGCTACCTGGGCTGACCCAGAACACCCAGAGAGCATTACTACAATCCCGAAGCTCCTGGGATTCCCTCTGGCTTGACGTAGAGCGTGATGTGGCAGTACGTCTCTCGCTTACCTCATTGGCAGACCTCAGGCCTGTAGTCACCGTGATTACACAAACGGGCGCAGTTCAGGCTACTGTTGGTTAATACTGACTAATCCGCTCAGTCGGATGTGTTGAGACACAGCAAAACAATGGGCTTGAGTGCTGAGAGAACAAAAACGTGGTCACGTGCAGGGGTCCTCTGTGGACGTCACTACTAGGGGGATGACGGCAGGCTTAACGAGCGGTACGACTCAGTGAAAAATTGGCTAAAAACAATTAAGCTTAAGTCTACTATGAGGCATGCTGCAGAGACTTATCTGCTTACACAACCACATCCTTCTGCATGCGTTATGCCTGAGCTGGCATTTGTTGTTCTTCTTCAATGAGCAGTGTTAATGGAATTGTTTGGCAGTAAAATGTACATGTTCGGGCAAGAGGTTCTTAGTGCCTGAAGTTTGCTCCTGCATTATACTGAAGAAAAAGAAAATGAAAAAGTGGATTGCTACAATACAAGAAATCTGGATGACAACATTGTTCTGATTTAGTTTTGTGTACTTTTTGGCGAAAACAGACTGATCATTTATTAAACAATTTACGTACCGATGGCATTACTTACTAGGCCCTACTGCTGCCTTTGCGGTAAGTGTGACAAGGGTTGCATTGCTAAACTGGCATCCATTAGCTTTCTTGACTTGTGTTGTACAAACACACACTTCTGTTTACCCTGCATATCCCTGAGACCCCAGAGAGCCTTTTACCAGCTACAAAAACATACTGAACATAGTTTTGTCAGACTGATATTTAATGACTGATCTGCCAGTAAACAATCATTTTGGAATCATACTGTGCTCCAGAAACTCCTTATAAAGATTTATGCATAACTTCTGTTTAAGGGCTTAGAGAACCTGAATCTAAAACAGAAGTACATTTAGAAGTGCTTGGATGTGAGAGTAAAGCTGACTTTCTTTTACACACACACACACACACACACACGTTCAATAAAACGGTCTATATAACCTTTTAACTCTATATAACCTTTTATACAACCATTCCATGAGTAGGACACCACTGGGATGTTTGTCCTAAGGATTGTTAACTACACTAACTGTCCTTCAACAGCTTTAACGCTACACTATATAGAACTATATATGCAGATAACTGATTAAATAAAAAAGCTAATTAATATCTGTTGATGTTTGTAGAACTGGTATATAAAATGTATCAGCTGTTCTGATATTCAGTACAACAGCACCTTCTCTCGTGTGATATTGCTTAATTATACCCACAGCGCTGCCGAACTCTCGAACCTGACTCATTAGATCGTGTTGAATCATTTTCTATAACAGTAATCCTTCACAAATTGCTGTGATGTAAGACGAACAAAATACTTTAGGTTGTGCTCTTACTAAATTAGAACTTTACTTTGGGGTTGATACTGTATGCAGCACACCTCCCTGTTGCCTGTTATGTTCCAATAACGGCACTGCCCGTCATGTTTTATTCCTTATAATCATACAAGAAACATTACACTAATCATCGTTAATACACCTAACTAACAACATTCACTGTCTTCACTAACACACAAATCAAGCAACAGTTCCACAGGAGCAGCACTGAAGTCAGAATGATCTCAGAGACGGTGCAGTTTTTCCACAGACAATACCACAATGACCTTTAAAACTAATAGCTGCAACTTTGCAAAAAAAAAAAAAAAAAGGGAAGACGAGAGGAGAAAAGTAACACACTGTTCCTTCTGTTTATCTCTGCCTCCTTTTCCTTCTCTCCGTTTTATTGCACTTCATCACTGTGAAAAGTGAAGTGATGGCCTCTGCATGTTCCTCAAACAAGAATTACTTCATATTTCAATCTGGGTTATGTTACACATAAACGCACATAAATAATTGGACCGGCTTAAAACGTGGCACTGTTTGTTCTTTCAGTGTCTTCACCTTGAGAGCTCCGAATCCTGATAGGAGCGCACACCGAGTGAAACGTCTTCCCTGTTTGATTACAGTGCAGCCTGACCCTGACCTCACGCCTAACAGATCGGAATTAGAATTAACAGCAAAGGAATGGAATGGCCCTGACACAGGTATGAGCACATTCTGCGTTATTGTCATTATTATTATTATTATTATTATTACTACTATTACACTGCCAGGCCAAATAAAATAAAATAAAATAACCCTCACCATTTCAGACTTGAAATGACTGGAATTGGGTTAAGAACCATCCAACACATTATTATAATCAGTAAGGATAGTGCTGGACTCTCAACATCCCCAAAGAAATGTGGTTGAAAAAAAAAAAAAAAAGTGAATAGAGACTTACAGAGACTTAAACAAACAAACAAAAAAAAAACCAGTATAAATCTATAAAGAGCTATGCTTAATAGTGAAGTAAACACTTTTCCACTCAAACAAGGCACCGGGAAGTCATAGGATTGGGACTTAACCCTTGTGTGGCCAAAAGAAAACCACTTGTTAGAGACTCATCAGAAGAAAGGCTTCTGTTTGCTAGGGATCGGAGATTGGACTCTGGAGCAATGGAATAAGATCATGAGGTCTGATGAGTCAAGATTGACCATATTCCAGAGTAATGGGCGTGTCAGGGTAAGGAGAGAAACGCATGGAGCAACGCATGATCAGGCACACTGGCCAGTGTACAAGCCTCTGGAGGCAGTGTCATGATCTGCGGTTGCTTCAGTTGGTCAGGTCTAGACTCAGCAATGTTACTGTATGTGGCAATAAAATGAAGTCAGCTGACGACCTGAATGTGCTGAATGACCAGGTCATTACATTTAAGGAGTTTTCTCTTCCCTGATTCCATAAGCATATTCCTAGACTCAAATTGTGGAAGAGTGGTGCATGAGGAATCATTGTCATACATGAACTGGACACCACATAGTGTGCCAAATGAATATGAGACGGTGTGTCTTTTTTTTGGCTAGGTGGTGTATTATACGGCTCTATATGGACAAAAACATTAAATAAACCAGAAAGGCTAAGTTCTAAAAGTTTTAAATACAGAAACCTGTTTGCTTTTTTTAAAAGAAAATACTGCACCCTCTCAGTATAGAAATAAATGTAAAAAAAATCTGTATGATAAACTTTCCACCCACAAAACCATTTTTAATTAAATTTTTTACATTCCAGCTGTTATTATATATAGACATCATACTGTACATTTGATAACAGTGGGTTATGGGTTCCACAACTGTTACACAATTAGAAAACCACAGATCTCCGAACCCGTCTTTAAAGAAACTTGTGGCTTCTCAGACTTCACACTGAGAAAGACGAATCGAAATGACTGATGCATTTGTAATAATTCAAATTACTGCGTTTAAGTTAACACGCAGTTTCAGTTCAAATGAATCTGAATGTTAGAAAAGTTTTAAAAGATTCAGACTTTCCTGTCTCAACTTGTACACTTTAACAGTTTTACAAATTTTGTTGGATAGAGACTAGAACGTTAGAGTCTAGAGATGACATCAAGAGTGCATTAAAGGGGAAGTCGGCCATACTGGAGAAAGACTGATGACATTTGAACTCAACATTGCCAAGGCAGCAACCCCAACACCTCCCCTGCCCTTCCCCCTGTCCTGTGCAGGAGCATGATTGCCCCCTGTTGCTGATTGGCTGGAACAGTGTAGTGTAGCACAGTCTTTGACAAAAATCGGATGTACGTACACAGGAAGAAAGTGGCATTCAACACCGAGACCAGAGTGCGAGCAGACAGTTAAGGAGTCATTCACTGAATTTGCCAAAAGGTGTATTAGATTAGAATCGCTTCCTCCGCCTGTAAGTATCTGTAAAAGCAGCTTCCGCTGGCCAATCACTGATGTCAATACTTTTCCCCGTCCACATTCTACATTGGATTATGTCTTAATTTTTAGCCATATTGACATACCGTGAAACTCTAATATCAAATACAAACCGCTTACTTACTATATATACACAAAAAGATGCAATTTAAAAATTGGTCATTTACATAACAACCTCAGCAGCAACCTTTTTTCCCCTCTCGTCTGTTCTAACCACTCAGCATCACCAGTATACTTATCAACGGCCTGATCAGCTTTTATCGTCTGTACCTGTTTCTTATTGGTTCATGCTTTAAGGTAGAAAGGTTTTCTAATATCACTGTATGGCTTACCAAACAAAAAACATTCCCCAGAAACGGTCAGGTACAGGGACTGGACGGAAATTGAGAGTGAAAAAAAAATTTAAAATAAAAAAATAATAATTTCTTCATGAAGTCTGGAGAAATATTCCAGAAAAAAACTGAAAGTCTGCGGCTTACAAAAAGCTTTATAAAAAACTGAGGGGCACAGGGTGCAAAAGTTTGTACACCCATAGGACAAAAAAAAGAAAAACATTGGGGTGAAGATATTGAAATGGACCGTATTACAAACACATATATAAGCCTGCATCCAGACATCTATTGTGTCCTGTTCTCGTCTAGTCTTTTCCTTTGTGATAATCATTGCGAAAAATGTTCCTTCTACAACAGATAAATACCCAATAAAACAGAAATCACACATATGGCATCAGTTAGCTATTTCTGGAGATTTTTCAGGCATGCCTTCACTACTGGAAAATGCCATGTTGCGTATTTAACCTCATGGATGACGCCGAAATAAACGATAAAATCAGGAAAGGAATTCAGTGCGGTTTAGCTTGCTGACTCTGGCGACAAAGTCACAAACAATTCCAAAAAATATTTTTGAATCAAATCTCATCAAGGTAATACAGTAAGTTTAACTGGAAAACATTATTAGAAAGCTTTTCCACTTTTTTATTTCACGTTTTATTCTGAAAATCCTTGACAGCACAAAACAATCATGATCTGAAAAATCTCCTCCTTTTCTGATACAAATCTCCGAACAATTTTCTTAAAGCATAGTAACCTAATCTCTTCCAGGAGGGAATGGGTTTGGTCACATCCTGTCAGGAAAAACCCAATCAGGATCCCAGATCATAGGCAGCCACAGCTTAACTCTTTAGCAGCTATTTACTCGTGCACACATACTATTCGGAGGAAATTAGGAGCCAGATGCTAATCAGCTTCCCATCATGTATTGTCCTTTACAATCAATAAATACATGCGTATGTACAGTACAGTAGATACACAATGTTTTGGGTTTCCTTCTGTTTTGACACAAAGCTAGACTCAATACCTCAACACCATCTTTCGTCACTGTAGTAATAAAGCAAGGGACTAATAGCTGTTTGAGAAGATTGTCCGATGCCAAGTCACAAGCAGAGGCAGGACGTCTGACGAACACTCGTGCCACAATAAAAGCATGAGTATCTGCGTATCTAGGAGTAGTGTACTGTGAGATGAACTGATAAAACATACTCCCTGCTCATGAAATGATATACAATATACAGTAGCGTGGCTTTAGACCTTACTAATCAGCTTTCTTTTTTCCCCTTATTCCTTACAATTTTTTTTAAAAAGACCCTAAATGTCTCTAAAAGTGTGAGAATTGAATGCAATATTTAATATTTAAACCTGTTTAGCGCAATTCAAGCGGTTGTGAGCGACACGGCGAGGTTTCCAGTCAATGATGTGACTTTCCAGATTACAGCTAGAAATATTCCTGCAGCGATATTTTCAACAACTCTGTTTTGTTGCTATAACCGTCTTCTGTCTTTATTTTGCTGAATTTTCCGATTGTCTCCTCTTTTTCCTCTTATTGCTGGACCACAACAAACAGAACAATACCTTCTAAAGTCTACGATTTCTCTCCTTGATCTGTCCGGCTTAAAGGCATGTGCTTGTTTTTAATCATGGTGGTCTAGACGCTGAAAATAAATACGTCTCTGTGACTTCTGCTGAAGAAACATCTGGCAACCACAGAGGCATGAAGTGCATGCAGGTGATTTGCATAATCTGATCAAGAAGCCTGGAAAATCTAATTAAGTGAATACACAAACCCACTCTGAATATGCGTAGCTTTCCAAGCCTAAATATTGAAGTATCGAGTCTGCATTCGCTTAGCTACAACTTTGACGCAAGTTTTCGACCGACATTATATTCACTGTAGCTATAAAAATAACACACTGAGTTTTCTCATGACTTTTAAAGTATTACTGAGACAAATATGCCTCAACTGCAGTGTAGGCACTAAAGTTCAATTTTCAAAGCTTTAAAATCAAGCCGAAATAATCTCTGCTCAGTCTTTATGATTGTTTGTTGTTGTTTGCACAACGTTGCCAAGAATGTTCGACAGCACAAGACAAAAGAATTTAACACAGCAGACGTCCGAAATTAATTCCACCGCGGCGCCTTGCCAAACTAGCCCAGGGAGTCACCCCTCCCTCATAACCTCGTGACCTTTCCACATGCATGAATAACACAGACGCACGCACACTCGTCCATCAAACACATCCTGCCCAAAGTTTACATAGCTTAAAGACTTCATTAATAGTGACGACATGCTGCATTCCACAAGCAGCATTCCCCATTCCGCACGCGTCGTCCTTACACGTAAACGCAAACCATGCAGACATAACAATCTGCGATTCGTCTGCGAATATCTTATTTAAAAAAAACACGTGCTTGGATGCCTGTAACGAGAACAGGCTGACAACAACGCTTTTCCGCAACAGCACGAAACCCTTTATTTGCCTGTTATCGTGAGCCTAAGTGAATAACAATTCATTCAGACACGACGGCAATCACAAAAGATAAACTCCGCTATGCCAACGAGCACTCCTGCCGAGTCTATAATAAGCACAAGGAGATAAGGAACAAGATGGGGCAGGAGGAAAGGGGCCGAGCTGTCTGCCCTCCAGCGTGTAAACAGCACTCGGCGGTCGCTGTGTGCTGACACAGAAACATCTCGCACCCCGGAGTGATGTCGAAAACGCAGCGCGGACCACACGTCTACGAACGCTACGACGCACACAGAACACCGGGAGCAGCTGAGCACTTATGTGTAATTAATCGCACGGCACGGACTTAATTAACTGGAGAACGAAGTGACTGTTAATTCCGCAGTTCGCCTATAAAACCAGCTAATATGACACTCGACACTCCGTGAGCAGCCAAAAGGCAGAGTTGTGTTTGAACGCGTGAGTGTGTGACACTGAGAGAGTGTCAGAGCGAGGGGGGGGGGGGGGTGTGAGGGGTTGTACAATGCCAGGAATGTGAAAATCCCAGGAAAAAGGTATTTGTTTTTACGAATAGTGGATGAAACCAAAGGAAGCAGACAGACAATTACCACACAAGGAAATTTAGACAGCTGGTTGAAAAAGAAAAGAAAAAAGAGAGAGATAAGAGAAGGGCTGAGACAGCATGCTGAGACAGCAGAGCGAGAAATAATCCATTCGAAGGCAAAACCCAACATCAAGAGGAAAAGTTTACCATTCAATGCATTTCAGTGAGCTGGTGGAGCGCGAGCGAGGCTTCATAACAATGCTCATGTTGCCCGGACGTCTCTGCTCCTCGTTCTTAACTCCCTGCGCCTCCACACGCTCGCCTCTTCATACACACACTTCTACCTACCAGCCCTGTCTCATTGAAGTACGGTGTTTTCTCTCCGCCCAGTGTTACTACAGTGTGTGAGAACCCGTCCAATCTGTGCTCTCTCTCTCCCCTCCCTCTAACTCTCTCCCAGGTCTCTCGCTCTCTCTCTCCCGCCCATCATTTTATCTGTCTCTCTCTCCCACCTCTGGTATCTCTTACTCACTCCTACCCTTCCTTCTGTCTTTCTCTGCCTCTCCCAGACGACTGCAGTGAACACTGTTGTTCTGTAGAGTGTTGTAGTAACACGAGTCGAGCACGCGTGCCGCAGGACCCCTGAGCTCCTCTCGGGTGACGAGGAATCCCAGAACAATAGCCGAGAGCTTGCAGCGCATGAGCGCTTTCTCATAAATACTGTGTAAAAAAAGTTTTGTTATAGATGTCTCAAGCAGAATGAACTAAAATAAATGAATAAATGAAATAACAGTTTTATATTCCTGGACATTCCTGACAGATTTTGCCTCCCTTTATCTCTTTGTGATGAATAAGACAACCAAATGAACAAATTCATTAATAAATGAATAATAATTAGGAAAAAAAAAAAAAAAAACACAAGGGATATTCACATACAGTACACGCACACACACACACACACACACGAAACTGTAGATAGATGGATAAATAAATAGATAAATATACACCTTACTGATTCCGTAGGAAATTCCACTATTCCAAAGGGAATTCTATTATTATAATTATTCCATTATTCAAATGATCACTTTTATTATAAACATTAAAGACCACCTTCTGACCCATCCAGCAGTGCTGTTGTATAACGGTATTTAGGAAATAACTCAGATATGCCCTGCTGTGTAAACAAAGCCTGGGATTAAAGGGGTTCATAATAAATCTCTTGTCTAAACATGACACAAATCTTTATTCTCCTCCCCAGATTAACCCTGCACTGTGTAAATAAAGCTGTGTTACACAACTTACGCAACTATAGCAACTACGACTGCATGATTTAATTTAGTAATTTTACCATTTTCAGCTAATTATCTAACAGCAAATAACTGGACAAATGAGCTCATTTATGTTCTCATTGGCAACTTTTTTATTTATCACCTTGAAAGTATTTAAAAACTAAACAAATGATTAAATTATTGACAAATCTTTATATATAATAAAACTGTAAAGTTTCTGTACATTGAAGATATTTGTGAAAAAATATTTGCTGAGACGCAAGATAAAACACATCGAGATGGTTTTTTATTTTATTTTTGTCTGTCTGTCTGTGTGTTTGTGCACGTATCACGTGAAAACTACTGAACGAATTCTAATGGGGTTTTCACAGCAAACTTGTATTTGGCCGAGCTTGAAGTAACGTATACTGTATAGGTTTAGTTTCATCGCTATCGGACCAGGAAGAGAAGACATGCTACTTTGAAATTTTAATGGAAAATGCCCTTATATCATAAAAAAATTTACCTTGAAAAAAACATTAATTAATCTCAAAATTTAACAGATGGCATTTTACATTTTTTAAAAACCCGCTTATGCGTGTGCAATTAAATTCCACATCTACTATAGTCTAAATTAATTTCCGACTTTTGCTATTAAATAATTGCACAGGTCCACAGTGCGATTTAGATTTTTAAAAAATATAATTGATTGATCGGGACTAACAGGAACTTAAACTTTCTCAAATTTTATTGCTTTTAATACATAACAGATTTAATGTATTGAGCATGTGTTATTGTTGACAAGCCTATTTATGCTAATGACAACCACAACACAGCACCATGGTATAAAAAACAACAACAACGAAAAACCCTACTCCGAAAACTCCGAATTGAGCAGTATAATGTGAACACAGCTTGAAAAACATTACATGCAATTTGTCTGCATGTGTGTTTCGGCAGCCGAAAGACAAAGAAGAAAGAAGAAGTGTGTTTTGATAGACACGTGTTTTGCTCAAAGTGACAGAAGAAGGTAAATGGTAGAGGAGGGAAGCGCTCTAGACGCCTCCGTGTTGTCACAGTTTGGACACAGAACTGCATTTGCGGTCTTAAAATCCACCTGAACATTTTCCAGCATAAAAAGTGAGATCTAATACAAGGTTATACTGTAGTCTACAGTAACATGCCATTTTCACACTACTGTACCACATAACCGTCCTTAGTTTTAAATCTGCTCGACCTCTCGCATGACCTAGTTATGCTCCTCAACCTCATCTCCACCTGTCACCCCGAATAATCCTCAGGAACCAGTAGGAGTCCTTCACGGTGACGCAGATCCATTAGAGGAACTCTCATCTGTTAGCAACATGCGTCAGTCAGTTGATGACGAGCATGTGGTGGTGTTTACAGGGCTGTTTGACGCGTACAATGCTGAGTCTGGGGAAATAAGCTGCGGATAAGAGAGGCGTCTGAAACTACGATATGGGGGTTTGTCCAAGATCTGAGCTTAACACAAGTCTCTCAGAGGTTAGATAACCAGCTTCAGGTCTGCTCATCAGGCATGTGCAAAAGTTCTCCTCTATTGGGTGCCAATACTTCAGTATTAATGAACAATACTTTTCAGGACATGTTTTTGTGACAAGTTATGATAAAGTGCACTAAAACACACATCAACTATTTATAATCAAATCATATCAACTATTTGCAAAATGACATAATGAACAGAAATCATTACTGCGAACTACAGTGTCAAGGATGTTCAGTCTTATTCACACACACACACAGTTACACTTATTCCACCCAAACAGCAGTCACACCTTGTTTAATCGCTTTATCCCGATCAGGATCTTGGTGGACTCTCGGAACGCTGATCGTAAACACGCCCGGATTCACTTATGATGTGGGTGAAATGGCTCGGTGAGTAATGTTTAATGAATGGCTTTGAAAATTTGCTGCGAAAATTTGCTGCGAAAACTTTTTCCCGAAAGTTTTCAACCATAAAAAGAACAATGACAAGGTCAACATTTTATTTTTCTTGCTTCCTGTGTCATTTCTTATGACTCTCCATTTTACAGATAGATAATATTAATGTCACCCTAATAAACACACTATTGAATAAGTATATCTTTTACACGTTGTTACAGAAGTCCAGCAGAACCAGACGTCTAGGCTTCGGTTAACACTAATGTGCATAAAGCTTAAGCCTATCTGTTCTCCTGTATTGTTTTTCTCTCAAAATGATGAAGCATATACTGTCCTGCTTATCCAAATCTAACAATAAATAACGTTATAAATAATAAAATAACGGTGCTGTTGTAGAACTGTATTGTGCAGATCAGCTTAGACTGGAGTGGAAACCTGCCGCCACATGGACCCTATTCAGATCAGACACTGACGTGGACGCTGCTCTGATGTACTAAACCCTGTGAAAGACTCATAGTTTCCACAGAATCTATTAACAGGAATCTGCAAAACACTGAAATAAAGAAGCCTTTACTACAGTGTAGCATCCGTGTGACACTGCCCTCTTGTGGTGAAAACTAGGAACAGCTTCACAACAATAAAACTAAACAATAACTTGTAAGTAAAAGCCCAACTAAAAATGCACAACCTTAAGAGAAACGATACTTTAAATGCTCGTACAACCTTTTCCATATCTTATCTTTTGTCCATATGTAAACCTCATCAGAGAGATTTCAACTCGAATGAACCTGTTTCAAAAACAGACAGAGAAATACTGTATACAGAAATGAAACGTAACGCAGCATGTGAATGCGTGATGGAGCCGGGCGTACCTGTGAGACTTAAAGTAGCGTTTCCTCTTCTTGCCTTTAGGAGAGCTCATTTTTAAGGCTAGTTGCCATCAGTCTAACAGTGAGACAGAGAGAGACTGCCTGAGCTTCTGGACCAGATTTGCACTAAAATCCTCTGACCTAACTCCACGTTTGTGTGACAGAGCCGTGCACGTCACTATCCCCTGACCTCTCGCTATAATCCCATCAAATCCCAGTGTCCTTATATGGTCTAGTGTAGACTGTAGTGATCACAATGGGCTCTCCCATCTCAGCTCCATCCTCGTCACTATTCTTCTGTACATGCATCATTAACAGATCAATAAGCTTGTAAATACGGCAGAATTGAAACTGTACTGAAGAGAATTCTCTACATTAGAAGCCTGAAGACGGCTGATTAAGTGCGCACTTATTTTATTTTTAAAAAGTGTGTCGGTTTTGGTTGGAGGGAAGAAGCGCCAGACTCACACAAAGCAATGCAATAAACATTACAACAGTGAAAACCATTAAATGGTGTGTCGCATCATTAGTGCAACCTCATTAAAAGGTACAGTATCAAGATAAAGAGATTACTGAGGAAGAATGAATGAACCGCGAGTTTTATTGTTTAAAACAGCGGGTGGGTGAAATGCTAGACGGATCATATCAACATTAGGGTTTTTAAGACATTAGCTTTTTGATGACATTAACAAACAAGCAAAAGCTCAGTGATGTACTAAACAACCTGCGGAAGAACTGAGTGACTTTTTTTCTTTCAAAGAAAAACTTTTCAAAAAGAAAGTGATTGTAAAATCTAATAAATATATTAAGTACTTCCTTATGTAAGTTAAGTTATTACTAATACATATGTTGAAAAGTACTGTATCTTGCAAAAATGGTCACACACACTCCTTCAGTATGGGGTTTTTTTTTTTTTCTTTCTTTTTTTTCTTGCATTACACCTGAAATTTAAATCGATTTTTTTATTCAGATTGTTAAATTGGTTACGTGGAATTAAAAAAATTATAGTTGAAAGTTTTTAATGTACATGTATTTACATCTTTTTGCTATGAAACCCTAAATAATATCTGGTCCAATCCAGTACCGCTTTATACTGTATACAGAGTCGCGGGGGCCTGGAGCCTATCCCAGGAGACTTAGGGCACGAGGTGGGGTACACCCTGGACTGTGGGAGGAACCCGGAGCACCCGGAGGAAACCCACCAAGCACGGGGAGAACATGCAAACTCCATGCACACAGACCCAAGGTGGGAGTCAAACCTAGACCCTGAAGGTGCAAGGTGACCGTACTAACCACGACACCACTGTAGTGTCACATGTTCTATCACATGATGTCAGTAAAAATCTTGATTATGCTTGATTAATTGAACATTTTATCTTAATTACAATTAATGATTTGTTTTTTTTTGCCCTCACTGACAAGGTTTATACTGTAAATTTTAATAAACTACTAAAGCTGGGATGTTTTTTCCTAATGAAAGAGTTTTCCGGGACATGGCGGAGTCATGTGACTGCACATGTAATAGTATGTTTTAGGGGACGGTACATACACAGTGTATTAACAGAATAAAAAAAATTATAATAATTGACATGGGAATGATTGCGCCGATTAGAGTTTCTGAATGTCAGTTTCATTAATTTGCTAATGAATTGCCCGGCCTTATCTGCACCGCCACTTACTAAGCATCATGAAGACCAAGGAGCTCTAGAAACAGGTCAGAGATACAGTTGTGGAGAGGTATAGGTCAGGGTTGAGTTATAAAAATCATACAAAAATAATACAATTTCAAGAACATGGCAATAAGAGTGAAAAGAGTACTCACAGACCAGGCGAAAAGGGAAGCGATTCAACAAAGTGGCCAGTAAAATAAAAAATAAGAGCATATTCGATGTCCACCACACAGCATGTTGCAGACTCCCTAAGCACACGGAAGGAGGTTCTGTGGTTGGATGAAACTAACATTGAGCTAATTCTACATCATGGTAAACCCTACACTTTCCACCACCCCGAGAGCTCCGTTCCACAGTGTGCACGGTTCTAACATCATCGTGCTACAGGGACGCTTTTCAGTGGCAGATTGAAACAGGTTTTCCCTGAAGAATAGCTCTGGATTTCATGCAATCCATCTTCCCTTCAATACCGACCGGTTTTCCAGCCTCTGCCAGAGATTTAATACTGCGATGAAGGATCACCAACCAGCAGGACATCCAGCTCATACATACGATCATACAGCTGAGGCCACACTCGAGTGGTTTAAAGAGAAATTCTTGGAACGGCTTAGTCAACTCCCAGACCCCGATCCAGTTAAGGGTCTGTTGCATGACATCACTGTGGCTAGATCATATGCAAAACTAATAGAAGGGGGTAAGGATACTTATGCACATTTAACATTTATTTGATTATTATTACTTGTATAATTATTTGCGATATCATGCGTTACATAATTTTTTTTATAAATAAATAAAAGATTTTGCATTTTTAAATGGTAGGTTTTAATCTAACAAAACAGGAAAAGCATTGAATATTCATTTAAGACATAGTATCTAAAAATTATTATATATATATTTTTTATAATAATAATAATAATAATAATATATAAAATTTAGACCATTTTTCAGAACAAGTGTTGCTGTAGCTGGTTCTGAATACTTATATATTTGTCAGTCATTTTATAGACACGCCCCCAATGCTTCTTCACCTTCATCCTTATCTTCATCAGATTATAAGAAGAATTTTTATAATTCAAGCAGTTAAACATCCAAGTGCGTCATGAAAGTCCTTGCTAATGGTAACTCTAGTTAGCATTAGTGATGGGAATCACCAGTTACCAGCCGATGTGATATCCCGTTACCTAGGTGACGTTTCGATTAATATTACAATGTAGAATGTCTAAATATATACCTGCACAATTTTAAGACCACAAACCTTAAAAAAATAATAAAACACTACTGCACTGTTGTAGGACTCCAGTGTTGTTCCCATAAAAGTGTGACGTTATACGAGTTGTACTATACATCTTCTGAACCACAAAGACATCATTAGTCATTAAGGACAACGTGTGACCAACGTGTGACTGCTAAAGCGGTCAGAAGGTCAGGGCACGTCAACAGAACCAAGAACTACCTGTTACTATGACTGAGTGTCTCACTGATGCGGCCCGGAGCTCATCGCCCAGAACCAAGCACAAGGCAACTGACCGGCAGCCTGACCTAATGTTCCTGGTGGATTAGAATATGAAACAGGAGCCTGAGCTGAAAAGTGAAAGCGAGATGGCTTCAGTAACTTGATCCTTTTCAGGACTTTAGTGTAAAGGTTAGACAGTGACCTGGTTGATCAGAACAACCTGTTCACCTCTGGAAGGTACCTGCTGAACCTGTGTGAGCTTGAAATAAACCAGTCAACTGAGATTAGTGCAGGTACGGTACACAGTGAACAGAACTCGTGTGACCCCAGGAGGTGAAAACAAAAACCACTTCATCATCTCACTAGCAAAATGCAGGTCTGTTCATTATAGGGATCTGACAGATCTCATGGATTTTCCTACACACTTGAAGCCGGGTTAAGAGACTATTTTGCTTTCCTTGCTGATATTTTTCCACCTAGATGTGATTTGCTGCCATAATCAAATGCATGTGTATCTTAGGATTTTTATTCTTCTTTACTTCGGCTCCAAAACATCATCTCTGGGGAACAAGAACGGGTCTGACGATTTAGATCATTGTGCGGTTAATTGTGCTTGAATTTCTCAATTCTCAAACTATTCTTTCCTTTTTTATTTCTATTTTTCTCTTTCTAAACACAGATTATTAATCAAAGGGGCTTTAAAGCACATAAAATAGGCAAATCGATGACACAGACTGGCATCCATCCAGGGTGTATTCCTGCCTCATGCTCAGTATTCCTGGGATCGGCTCCGGATCGATTGCAACCCTGACCGGGATAAAGCAGTTAGTAAAGATTAATCAATGGAAACAGGATTACACTTTTGCTGTTATTTCTGCATTTACTAGATACACTGTGCATGTAACAGCTGGAAAGCACACGCATCACAAATCTCTTACAGTCATAAAGACAGCTCTGTTAGAATGTGCAAATACAATTCAGTTCATAGATAGTTCAAGATAGTTAGATAGATACTGTAGGTTTCCTATAATTATAAGCATTATAAATTATCTGTATTATGTGTATTTTTTGCATTATATGCATTACGTGGTTCAAATATGGGAATCTGCTTAGCTATAGTACCATCTCGCACCTCCCAGGTTCCCGGTTTAATACTGTACAGAGGTTTGTTTGTTTCTCCCCCGTCTGTGTGAGTTTTCTCCTGGCTTATTCCACCTCTTATATATAGCTTAGTTCCGCTAAATTGCCCCAGGTGTTAATGAGTGTGTAAATGTGTGTGCACATGGTGTCCGGCCTCACAGCGAATCTTTCTGTTAAAGCCGCTGGATTCGGCACAACCCTGACCAGGATACGGCCGTTAATTCTAAATAAAAGGTCTGACTAGCAGTATATACTGTTGCGCTAAGCAGCATACATTATTAAAACATGTCAGTTTAAACACCTGCCAACTCCTTGCACTATCAGACTGCGCATAATATCATCAGTTTGTCGGTTCACACCCCCACCCTGGTGTTTTCCACCCTTCTAGATGTTCTCTAGCTCTGCTTCTCGTCAAACGAGGGGCGAGAAATCAGCACGGCTCAGAACTGTGTCAGATCGACAAGCGGCCGCGTAATGAACAGAAGCTGAGCGAAGGACCCCTTTGCCTTTACTCGCCTACACACCCTCTGTAGAACATCCCCACTTGAGCGAGCGAGCGAACCATCTCTCAGTGACCTGTCTAACCTCTGACATTTAAAAAAATGGTCCCATCGCCTTAGGCGCAAGCTCGTCCCGGCCTCGACTTGGAAATAACACATTCAACATTCATGTGGACTCTTAAATGAAATGCATTATACCGGCTGTTGTGTTACGGAGGAGGATCCGATTTGAAATAACCATGAACATATGGTATATTGCGCAGCGCTGATTAATAAAAGCATGGCTACAGCGAACTAAGCTTAAAACCACACTTTCGATTTAATGATGGAAATCCTGCAATCGGGTCCGCAGCTCTAGTACTAGATTATTCCAGCGCTGTGTCGTATCTGCCTCCTTCCGCTGTAAACGGTAATGCACAACAATTCTTTTATTTGCAAAATATGCGCATTCGAATAATTATTAATAATGCAACACACCAAAGATTTATGGTCTAATCACGTAAGTAAAGTAACACCTACTCATCCCTCGCTTTACATTACAAAGAACAGATGGTGTACATTAGTAATGTATGGCTTATCTTCATACTACATATATGTTCAGCTCATATCTGTGTGACAGCAGCACGATACACACTGGCTTTCCTCACAGGCTAATAGCTCCCTGCTTCCTATTATTGATTACACTACTAACAGGAGCTGGATATACACTATGCGATGACTAAAATGTGCACCAAAACTAATAAATGGTCAAGAATCATGCTTGTACTCTGCCGTTCGTCAACAACAAATAATTAAAATAAAACCGCTGAAAAATAGCCCGATAACTAGACTGGCAATGTGTGTATTTTAATAACGGTAGCATTGGATACATATCTGATAGCTGCACTGTTGCGCAGCATTCAACTGGACATTGCTTAACCACACACACACACACACACACACACAAATCGTCTTTCAGTGTGCACCTCCGATATTGACCCATGCCTTTTTTTCCCCATGCAAACAACCGAACAGCTTCTGAGACGGCGCTATTATAACACGACCGTGGCACCAAACTCATGACCCACATTTCCAACTCCAATATAACGAAGTCCAATATTAGTGGAGCAACGGTGATTATTACCCCTGGTGACATTATGTTCAACCCCTCATGAGCAGAGACAAGGCGGTGTTGAGCATGAAGCAAGGCTAAAAAAAGCCTCCTGGAAATCAATACTGCCACGAGCACTTTATTTAAACTGGGATCTGAGGACGATTATTGACAGCTCTGTGGCAGAACTGATATCGCCTTTCGAACGGAGTTTCGTGTTCCGTTCAAATTAATGGGCCGTCTGTCGCGGATCAAAGTGGGTCGTAAATCAGCCGACCGGGAAGCCGCGCTTCCAGCTGAGAGGTCCGATAAATCCGCCCGGTGAGGACGACACTAGAACCTGGCGCCAGGCAAAGCTCACGCAGCGAGGATGCAAGGAAACCGGACATTTGGGGAAACCCAAAAAGTCCACATCAAGTTCTAAAGGATAGAAATGAACCCTCGGATACATACTACTGTACATGCCACTAAACACCCCTGAGTAAAGCAGCACATCACTCAAGCCACTCAACGCCAGTCTACTTTGTAGAAGTCATTTACCATCTTCTTCGGCCCTTGATGTCAATGGGCTTGTTAATGGCATATGGAGAGCCATTGATGCAGGCGCTGCGGTAGCGGGCGACTCTCTCCAGGGAACAGAGTTCCGAGCTCACCGGCAGACTCATCGCTGGCAGACGAGAGGACTGTGAGTGATGAACGACCGGATGGATACAGGCTCCCAGGCGACAAAGGCTCCGTCTCTTCCAGGCAGACTGGGGGTGGGAGAAAGAGCAGGAGAAAACGCAGGCGGGTGGAAGGAGGGTGTGTGTTTGTGTGTGTGAGAGAGAGAGAGAGAGAGAGAGAGAGAGAGAGAGAGAGAGAGAGAGAGAGAGAGAGCGTACAGCATCAAGAGAGTCTATAAAAGAGTGTAAATTGCCAGGTTTTAGAGCACTAATAACAATTAGGGACTTAATGAAGAGATGGTAGGCAGTTTAAGGGTGTGTGTGGCCCTGCATCTGTATCTAGGTGTGTGAGCAGCACTACTTCATGTTCTTGGAACTTGATTTACAGCAATCTGTTAAAGGCTTTTATATCCCCAAGTCCTCGCATCTAATAAGAGAGGCGAGAGTGACGTACACGGGGAACATTATCAATCCGGCGTGCCCGATCCTGCTGCCACTTCAATTCTGTTTAGAGTCAATTTAGTGTGTAAAAAGCAGTCCGGTGGCTTTTTGGCATCAAAAACATTGAATTATACATTCGGGATCATGATGGATTGTGCTGCGTGCAGCTGTACGTGAATTTATCACGTCTTAAATAATGAGGACGCATCAGAAGTGGGTTTTAATCTGGGCAGGGGAAAGGCTCTTAAGGAACACCGCGGTGAGTCTGCTATTAGCTCTGTAGGCTCATGTTTTATGCGCACATCATCTAGACACCAACGCGGATAGACTTCTAGGCAGGACTTGAATTGATGCTCTTTCGCCCTCAGAATGCACCAGCGCTAATTGGAACTTAGATGACTTCTGGGGCGATTTCCGGGGCAAAGACGTGAACACGGCTCACCTCAGCACTATAGATAATTGCTTCAGCATCTTGTTGCAGTAACACCGGGTTTATGGATATTTCTCCTAAATATAATCTGACTTCATCAAACGAATTATGCACCTACTCAAATACTATTTTTTTGGAAAAATAAATGCTAAGCATTTAGGCTTTTTTTTGTCAGTACGACTTTAGGCAAGTCTATCTAAGAACTTATATGAACAAATAAGTGTGTAAACTTGAGCTTAAACCAAATTATTTCCTCACTTTCACTACCGTCCTCACTTGCGTATCAGTGTTGACACTAATAGCTGCTAAAACCATTACCAATCTTCAGCTCTTTTCAGTAATGCAAGGGATATACAAGGGGTGTTCAAGTCAAACCTGGACTTTTAATTGTGCAGAATAACAGAACACAGTTGTACCTTTATTTCTCTATATCCCTCTGTATCCCTGCTACACTAATGCACTCATCACAGCTTTTCACTAAAGCTTGGATACCATCAAAGGTAGAATGCTGTCTAACTATCCTTGAGCCATAATCCCACTGTCTACCTGAAGCAAGCATGGATCATGGACCTTGGGAAACTCCAAAGTCAGGACTAAATGGGGGATGGAGCAATAACTCCCAGCCGAGTTCCTGTAATGTGCAAGTGGTGTTCATGAATGACTGTGTGTATAGTTCACACAGAGATACATCTCTTCTGGAGAAAAGTTGATTTCTGTTGTTCTGATCTGTTGATTTTCAAGGATTAAGGGTTTGACTTGTTCATGAGAATGACTGCAGTGGGCTCCGAACCACCATCGCTCTGGATCGTCATTAACGGACACAAAGCCTGGCACCATTCAAATGTTTTACTTTGGGTGAGTCTTATCACCTTACTATGCTTGAAATCTTATTTAAATATCAATTAAATTTATGCCTTAATTCACAACATATGGGTTGGGGGGGGGGGGGGGGGCGGGGGGGGGGTATGGGCACCACCACACCCCAGCACCACCAAGTTGCCACCTTTGGGCCCTTGAGCAAGGGTCTTAACCTCAACTGTCTCAGATGTATAACGAGATAAAAATTGTAAGTCATTCTAGATAAGGGCGTCTGGCAAATGCTGTAAATGTAAATTCATGAGAAATGTCATCCAAAGTCATGGTTTGACTTGAACGTCCCTTATTATATTCATGATGGCAGGTTATAAAGTCATGCTTTTGCAAGATCTGCACATTTCTGACGATGCCTAATCTTTATAACAATGAAAGAGTTATAAAGATTACGTTATAAAGAATACACATTACTGTACAGAATATCATGAAAATGTAGTTGAACCTTGAGCTCATTTTGCACCATCCTAGCATTTTCCCAGTTGAAGTTCTATCTCAATCTTGAGAAGAGAATAAACCTCTCAATCTCAGAACTTGCATTTCTCTACATTACCACCAGAGAGCAGTAGAGCAGTGCACAGAGACAGACGACAACAGCATGCCTTAAACTACATTCCCAAAGCATCATCCACGTCGCAGTTTACGGACAACAGGTTCTGTACTCAACGCTGTGATGAACAGCAATTTCAAATAAACATTGCTCAAAACTTTAAATAGAAAACGAGTTTTTTTTTTGTTATATTGCACTCAGGTTATTACAATCTTTAGGAACCCCTACAGAGAAACACTCTCAGCTGGTGACAGATAGCTTTCAAGTGGAGACTCTTTAATAGAAGTGCCCCTCGTACTTCGTGCCTGAGGCTCACAGAACCTGAATTACCTCTGCAGGGGGTCAGTCGGAGATGGCGGGGCCACTTTCAGCTGGACGATATGTCATTATATATTTCAAACCACCTGTGAGCTCAGAGTAGACCAGTTTCTGGATACATTTTTAGTGCCGCTCTAGTGGTCTAGTTACATACATACGTAATATGAGGAATATAGAATATGTTTGTACTGGGAAACTCAACAAGATATTACAAAGTGCATTTTGTGCATTTTTGATCCAGTGACCTATTATATGAATCATTCAGACATTAAAAAACAAACAAACATCTAACTTAAGGCATGAACCAGTGAGAAACAGGTGCAGATGATTACTGATGATCAGGCCGGTTATTATTATAGTGGTGACGCTGAATCCTGAGTGGTTGGAAGAAACGAGAGGGGAAATGAGACCGGTTTTTAAATTGCATCCTGTCACAGTAATAAATTTGTTTCTATTTATTTAATTATGATGGCGCTGTAGGTGGCTGCCGTCGCGACTCTGTGGTCGCAAAAAGCATTTCACTGCATTTTCATACTGTATGACTGTGTATGTGACAAATAAACTTTGAAACTTGAAACTTTGAAACTTAATTTAATCCCCATCATTTAATTGAATTTAATATGAAGAAATGAGAGGGCCTCAAGACTTTTGCACAGTACTGTATACTACTACTACTACTAATAATAATAATAATAATAATAATAGCAATGCTCAATGACATACTGTAAGGTGATGCAGAGCAACGAAACAGTGACCTTAAATCCCTTTAGAAAATAACCTTTATTCTCATATCACCAAGTATGTTATTGTAAGATAACATTTAAAAAAAAATATTAAAAATGATATTTAGCTCATCACCTGGGTAAGGGGACACCCATGACCCCCATAGTACAGATAATATGAATTTATAGCAGACCTATTTCAGCTTGAATTCACCTGATTACTCTTCATCAGGAGCAATACAGTAACAATAAAAAGTAACCAGAGACCAATGAAATGTTTACAGGAAAAATAATGTTAAATAATGTGTTTATTAAATGTTGGCCTAGTAACAATAAAAATGTTTTTCTGTTATCTGACGTTTATCCCCAAACAATTTAGTGGTACAGTTTAATAGGGATTCAGAGAAATTCTGGCTTATAAAAATGATCCATATACTATAAAAGCAAATGGTGTCACATTTTTCGCAGGGAAATGACCAACATCACTTTTTTGTCTGCTCAATTCATTAAACATGACCCTGCCACATATTACCCGAGCAATAATCTCATCTGCTGTACTGTATGTTTTATTAAGATAGCAAGATTAATATGGAAATGCAACGAAATATGCTCCACTCTGAAGACAGCCATATGAAATCTGATATCCACCATGCGGGCAGAAGTAGAAACTGACTCCCTGTAGAGATAAGTGATGCTATCAAGGCTTCGAGCACAAGACATTATGCGTGGCATTTTATACACGATTCTATACAGCCACTCTTTTTATCACCACTAGAGAGCAATCTGTCACCAGCTGAGAGTGTTGCTCTCTGGCTCTACTTGACGATTGGTGAAAATATGATCAGCTGTAATAACTGCACTCTGGACACATGCTCAGAAATGCAAGAAAGAAAGACAGACAGAAAAAGGTTTGTATTCCATTTCCAGAAAACCACTTCCACTTTTTCAGTCTCGGTATTTAGAGCATACATAAGGAAGATTCCAGAGCAATCAATGTTACATTCTCAAATCAGAAGGTGCTGATTATTTTCCTAAAACAGCATGACTCTGACAGTAGGTCTGGCTGTAACACTGTAAATGATAGCTGTACATTAATGCACTTATATTAATAGGTTATTGTTTCTATAGTAACAGCTAATGCACAGGGCAGACACTCAATAATAATAATGATAATAATCTAAGACTAATAATATTCAAAAAACAGAATGATGTTATTAAAAGAACAAACTGAATAAACAACCAATTAGTTAAGCATTCTGTAAAACTAAGGTATCATCAACTTCAAGAGACAGAAAAATAAGGAAATTATGGTTTATACCAGTTATAATGGAAGTGATAACAGGATCTCACTCGTCCTGTAGACATTCCATAGGATTAAATATTAACTGAAAACTGTATTTGATGGTAAACTGGTGGGGGTTATTTAATAACACACTCTGTGGCATGCTGTTGTTGGAAAACAATCCACTTTGGTCAGAACCACAATCTGCCTTTTTTTAAAAATTTATAACAACTTGATGTGTTTTTCCTCGGATAAAAGACAACAGGCCTACAACACCTTTGACAGCAATTTTACACAACATGTCATAATTTTTATCCATTTACACCAATCAGCCATAATATTATAACCTGATATTTAGTAGGTCCCCTTTGTGCTGCCAGAACAGCCCTGACCAGTTAAGGCACGGACTCCATTAGACCACTAAAGGTGTGCTGTGGTATTTGGCACCATGCAGACAGTTCCCAGGCGGTTCCTTTATGGATCGGACACGGATTTTCCATCCATACATCAGGTACTGATTGGATTGAGATCTGGAGAATGTGGAGGCAGAGCCACCATGTTGAACTCATCGTCATACTACAACAACCATCCATGAACCATTTTTGCATTGTGTCAGGCTGCATTATCCTGCTGAAAGAGGCCACTACCATGAGGGAATACCGTTTCCATGAAGGAGTGTGAAACAATGTTTAGGTAGGTGGTACTGTATGTGTCCAAGTAACATCCACATGAATGGCAGAAAGCAAGGTTTCCCAGCGGAACATTGCCCAAAGCATCACACTGGAGTTTGAACTTGCTCTGTCCCTGTCCTCTAGCCAACACAAATTGGTCCTTGTCAAAGTCGATCAAATTCTTATGCTTACCCATATTTGCTGCATCCAGGACAAAACTTTGGGACAATAAACTTAAGGGACAAAATGTACATTTAATACCCGTTCTCCTGTATGTTGTGGTAGACATAAACAATCGGTCCTTAAACAGGCAATTAGTCAAAGACACTTATGTCCCTAGACCACTAGACATGGTGTTTTTAAGCTTACCCTGAAGAGTCCTTCCAAAAATATTAAATAAACTCCTTACACCACATAATGATTCCTTACAACAAATCACATTCATCATACAGTATAATACTCTGATCAGCAAAGCGGACGAATTAATCATAGCTCACGTGGTGTGTTCAGTGTGGCTTGCACATGTGCAGGAGCACATTTTCAGGGGTATCCTGCTCTTCCTTGAAGATAAAGTGCATGTTTTGAGAGCTGGATGAATTTATCCATCACTGATCAGGAGCAGCTGGAGGAGAAGCGACAGGCAATCTCACAGCTTCAGCCAGGGATGAGGCATCGGATGGCTTATCTGCTTTACACAATACTCCTCTCGCTCTCGATGCAAGATGCCCGAAAGGAGCCCTTTGGTCAGGTCATAAATTAGATCTGTCCTTAGGCCAGCTTCACTACTTTGGCTAGAAAGCACACCATCAACATCAACATCAGTCACCTTTTACAGCCACACACATGTATGCATACACCATCCTGACAGATACGAGTAACCCCCCCCGCCACAAAAAAAAAAAAATGTATTAATAATGCAGCATGATTAATTTGGTTATTTCAAAAGCCACAAAGTCCGAACCCCAGGGCTCGGCACCAGGTGCACACAAGGTTTTCAAGATCAGCCAGCTGGCATCATGTCAGAGAGTCTCTACTGGCAGCTTCAGGCATTAATTACTCAGTCAAAACAAACTTTTTTTTTTTTTTTTTTAACTTCTCAATTACACACTCCTGAGGATGATAACTGGTGTGTTTAACAAACTGTACATCCGACACCTTACGTGAGATGAAACATGTTTACTTTTGACCTTTGTGAGGTTTGCATGAGGCAGCTAAGTGCGGGCCTGCCCAGGCAGAAGGAATGCATAATTAGTCTGGAAGAGAGCTTGTGCTGTGCACCTGATGGCCTGATGACGTGGCCAACATGCTGGTCTATAGCCAGGATTCAGCTGGATCTGATTACTCTCTTGTCTTTGTGTGTATGTGTTCTCATTTGCGTTCTCATTTAGGTTGAGTATCCACCTAATTCTCCTCTGGCTCAAAGCGTGTCACACGGAGCAAAACAATTCCCTGGACAGCAGTGGTTAGGATTCAATTAGTATAACAGAATCCACTGTCAGATCTGTTTGTACATGTTCCAATACAGTAACCTCACTGCTGTCTTATCCCATCTAGAAGGCAAGATGTGTTAATGCTTTCCTTTAAAGTCTCAACCAGTGCTATGGACCATATCATATCAGAAATTTTCTAAATTACAAATTTTCTTTGTGTTTTAGCCAGTATCATAAAGGAGACGATACGATAAGAGATGCCCCATTTCACCTAATTACAACCGTTTCCCACTTTCCTGAAGATGAGCTTACTAGCTCATAACCATGAGGCATCTAAACATCATAGCTCCAAAACAATTGGGTCATAAGTCAAGCAGTGCCTGATATCACCGTGCTTCTTCTCACATGTCCTTGAGCGAAGCAAAATGAGATACATTCATAATGTGCTAAATAATCATTATAAAATAGGGTCATTCCGATTTGCATTCGACACATCATTAATAGATCTCTGGATATTTATGACACATTCAAAATGTGCATTTTTAATATGATTTTTAAGGTTAATAAGACAGAAACACCGAGGATAATAACAGCCATTATGAATCTATTTCAGAGCCCCATAAATTGCAAAGATATAATTAAAAAGGTAACTTCTTACCTTCTACCCTGAGCTGAAGAAGATCAAAGTGAGGCAGTTTGCTTCCTCGCATGCATAATTGCACGAGCCGCTTGAGCATTAACGCGGAGAGAGAATTCAAACGTATCCGGTAAGCCGAGTTTTTACGACTTTCGGCTTGCAGAATGGATGTAAACTCGGGAGATTTTGGGATGCCCTAAAGGGCACACCATTCATCATGGCAAGAGCATGATTATTCAAATAAAACAGAAGAAAATGATTCACTTCATTTTCCTTTTCTGATGCAATAGAAAAGCAAGAGCTGACCAGACAGGAAGCAATATTCACTCGGAGAAGAAAAAAAAATTTAATAGACCAACGTGACTTAATTATACTGGCTGCCAGCTTGATTATTCAGGGTTCACCAGAGCAGCACCAGGCACTGTTGCAAAACCTGAGAGTTTTAAAGGTCCCACAATAAGCACAAAGGCATGAAAAAAACAGCTTTAAACAGGTGCTAATAAAAGCAGGGCCTATACAAGTTGCCAGACTTGTCATTTGGTAAATTGGGTTCAGGCCTGGCGACTTGTAGAGCTGTGCTATTTAATTAATTATGCAATTTATTCTAACCTTTGTTGTTCTTTTTTTTTTTTTACCTTTTGAGCAGTTTTCTGTTTAGAATCTATTTCCACCTTATAACTTATTTATTTAGTAACAAATTTTAAATATTCTAAAAGTGACAAGATTCCCCATAGCTTGTGCAAAAAAACCAAAATCGCTTGCATCTTCCACAAATACTCATATTTTGCGAGATTATAACTTCTTCTTTTGAGCTTACTGTATGTGAGCTTTTGAGCATTACTGCCACCTACTGAACTGGAGTAAACTGATGGAAACCCTTAGCAGGGAAAACAGGTTATGTTTATATCTGATGACATTTCAACAACCGACAATCAAGCTATGACTGACAGCTCTAATGAACTGACGGCCCTAGCATATAATTTACACCATTTCCATTCGCATCCACACCTGTCGAACCAGGGATCTTTGTGCCCTTTGGATGAGGAAGTAATTATCCTGGAAGCAACCACTCTCTTCAGGAGAGAAAGGTTTCATCATAGGATAAAGATGATGTGTCAATAGAACTCTGCATTGATTTACAGTGGACACAGCAGAGTCACGAGTTTTTACTCCCCCCCCCGACTCACAACCAACACATTATCTCAAATTCAGATTAAAAAATATATATATATATTTTTCACACCTATCCCTGATTAGAAGGACATTCATTTCTAATAACATCAAAAGACTATTTTTGGGGCAATAACATATGCAAATGTATGCATGCCTAATTAACTAAAGCTTCATTTGTATGAATAACTGTAAATGCATTGTGATATGCTTGTGTTTTCAAAAGCAACCTCTTTACCACCAGTGTCTGTAAATGCATGCTTCATGTAAGGCAAGAATTCTACTGAGACAAAACAATGAATTCAATAAATGGATGAAGTTTTTCGAACCGCACTTGAAATCGAGCTATTTCTTAACTCAACCAAAAAACCTGTTCTTCTTGACAAGGCAATGACACACTGTAAGAGGGGGGAAAAAAAGTCTCAAAACCCTTGTCTCGATCTATTCTAGTTAAAAAGCATGACGCAAGAAGTCGTGAACTGAAAGCAAACAGAATGTTCACACTTTGTCCCTCAAACGTAAAGTCATGTTTTTTTTCTCCTGTTATCCAGACATATAATTGACAAATGCTGTTTTTTTCCCTTACTCTCCAGTCACATAATAGCCAAATGGTGTCCATGGCTGCCACGGGAATGAATTCAGAAGCAAATGTTTTTCATGTCTGTAGCAAGGCTTCTTCCATAATCTTTTCACAAAGAAGAATTTAAGCAACAAGCGTGGTCAAATGCTGTTCAGTTGTTGCCAAGGCTACTCACGTTTTTTTTTTAATGGCGACATGAATCAGTGGCATGAGAAAGTATGAAAGGGTCTACAAACAAAAAGGGGATGATAAAGTGAGAAGGGAGGGGGAATACATTGGAGTATATTAGAGTGAGCTTCCAGCTTTTTTTCATGCTATATCTAATAAAATCAAGACTGTATCTATTCCAATCCGCCAAAACATGAACACCACCACCAGGCAATTTAAACAACAGCGATTACCAACCATATACCAGTAAACTGGTGACAGGAGCATTGGCACCCAAGGCTCACCCATGCCCGGACCAAAGGCTAGTCTGACATGTTCAATGCCACAGAAAAACCAAGGCAGCACAGATCGCTGAAAAGGTTAATGCTGGCCACAACACAAAGGCACCAGAACACCAGTGCACCCCAGCAAAGAGCCCGAGGCTACCTCCAAACTCACCAGATTCTTATCCGATCAAGCACCAATGGGATGCGCCGGACAGGCAAGTCCTATCCATAGTGGCCCCACCCACAACCCACCTCACCCAAATGATCCACGCCAACGTCCTGGTGCCAGACACCACACCCCGAAAACCAGAACCACTCTGCTGGCACAAGGAGAACCCGAACATACTGTGGGTATTTTTAATATTATGTCTGATCGGTGTATGTCCATATGATTGGTTTCTTAGATAAGCTTCGGTACAGTACATGTCATAGATTCACAGAATTTTAACTCAGAGAGGTCTAACTTACTTTTGGTGCTTTTTAATAAATAAGGCTTCCCAACTTTATATAGATATCTGGTATTTATTCAGTTGTATGCGAGTCTTGTAATTTTATGTGACACTTGATTGTGTAAAAAAGGCTAAACCAATAGAAATTCATAACAGTATAAAAAAGTTATCATGCTATTAATGGTACATCAATCTTTAATATTGGAAAAAACAAATAGTAAATAAAAAATACAACATATATCCATAGAAGGCTTCATTAAACACAGACAAAATAACAATACAAGAATTTGCAATCAGCTATACGAAATAATTTGTACATTTTGTGCTGATAGGTAAATTATTCTAAATATTTAGCACGTTGTAAACTGTGCATTGGCGGATCAGTGCTTGACCACATGCCTGGGTTCAGTTCCAAACCAATGCACCATACACCCAGCCACTGGGGTTGTGCAAGTTAGCGCACTGGGAGTGCTGTGGTGTAAAACCTGCGCCAAATTCAATGCGAACAAAGGAATTTCCACTGCTGCGACCCCTAATGGGAAAAGGTTTTAGCAATGTGTATACACTGAAAAGCACTATGCTTAGATCTCAGTATTTTTGATTTTATAAACTGTAAAACAGCATTAGTCAGGATTTGTCAAAATATATCAAGATACACCCATCTATGAATCTCCATGTGCATCCTGAACCTCTGTTGGTTCAACTAGGCTGAGCATGCTAACTAGAGGCAGCACTAGCCAGGACAGTCATGCCTCATGACTCAGGCGCACACAGACACCTGCTTGAAAAACTAGTATAATGCAAAAATATATATAAAATACCATCAAAATTCAGCCTGTACAGATTTTGAGGATGGTCACTTCACTACTTTTCTAATGAAAAAAAAAGAAAGAAGAAGAAGAAGAAGAAAAAAAAAAAAAAGACACGATTCATGATGTAAAGCAAGCCATTTAAACAGCCCAGAACTTGCATTCCCTAAACCTGAAATAAATACTCCATTATGAAAAAGCACTGCCAGCATTTACTCTGACTTTATTCCTTTTATTGCTCTTAAATAGTTTCCTAGGGACACTCCCCCCCCCCCCAAGGGTGAGTTGTGGCAGAGTGAAGGGATGCTCAGGAAATTAAAAACAGCACCTATAAAATGACTGACAAGAGACAACACTAATACACACTTTGGACCATAAAAGAATATTCCCAAAGGGTTTTCACCAGCCACAGAAAAGAACAGTTCCAAAGCAAGCTATAGTTTTACCTGTTATTATTATTTTGGGATAAAAGTCTGGAGCTAGGTGGCACGGTGGTGTAGTGCTTAGCACTGCTGCCTTGCACCTCCAGGGTCCGGGTTCGATTCCTGGCCAGGCTCGATTCCTGTTTCTGTGTGCATGAGTGCTCTGAGTTTATACAGTATGTTCTCCCCGTGCTTGGTGGGTTTCCTCTGGGTACTCTAGTTTCCTCCCACAGTTCAAAAACCTGCAGATGGATTGGCACCCTGTCCAGGGTATACAGTACCCTGCCTCATGCCCCAAGTCCCCTGGGATAGGCTCCAGGCCTCCCGCGACCCTCAATACAGGATTAAGTGGTATAGAATGATGAGTGAGAGCGAGTCTGGAGCTGTCAGTTCCAATCAGCTTAGTTTTCTCCTGTATGTTTCTTTTATTACAATTTATACCCAGCATTAATATCATTATATTTAAAATTAACTATTTTTCATATATGTAACTGTGAAGAGATAAATATAAATATGAATGTCTGACAGCTTTTTATAGGGCGTTCCTTTTGCTGGTCTAAATATACTATATATATTTGTGTAAGCCGAGTTACTAAACATGGCTACACGAATTGCATCTTTAATGTGAGAAAAATAACATGTCCCTTAATAAATATGCAGATTGGGGTGTTTCTTCCTAAATGTGCAAAATGCAGTGGGTGGCTATGCAAATATACTGCTTTACCACTCACAGTATGATTTATTAGGGCTTAAATCACCGTTAAAGTATATACAAAAGGCAAGTGTTACAAATCACAACTTGGTTAAATTCTAAACTCATGTTTTAGTATCTTAACAGTTTCTCAAAATGCTGCCTTGATATTACAGTATAGTTTGTTTCAATTTCGTTTCTTCAAACCATATTCACAGGAAAGTGTTTTTTTCTTTTCATTCGCATGTACAGTACAGGTCTACATCATACTGTATTCAGATCATTGGCTTTTATAGAGAGGTAATATTATAGCTGCTCGAGAACATTAATCACTCACAAAAGACCATATTTAAATATTATCCCCTAATTTGCATTGAACCTCATAGTCAATTATTCTTGCTAATGCATCGTGTCTATAAACTGCAGACTCATCTGTGCATGCAAATTGTTCATTTATTTGGGATCTTAGTAAATCATACTGCCTAGTCATAGTTACGGTCATCGTCATCACCACAATAACAGAGCTTCTGTAACTAAGGGTATTGGCACCGACAGCTCCGGGCTTTGACACAAGGATATCACCTCGGACAGATCGGCTTACGGCGACACAGGAGATTGAAGTTCAGCCATTTGAAAATGGAACCATTAAAGCAACGTGACAGGATTCACAGAGCAACAAGATTGAGAAGGGGATATCACAGCATGCGTTTGGCAATGAACAGATCACTCCGTCATTGGTGTATGTTGGAAGAGTGTAAGCTGCCAGACTGGATTTACAGTCATGTGATCGAGGCACAAGCATAAACAAGTCACTTCAGTTATGTTAAGTACAATGAACTCTTCTTCTGTTCTATCAAATTTACATTAAATGGTTCCCAGGTCCAGCAGAGACACCTGGGTTGCACTGGGATTCAAACTAACGGCTGTAATTTGTCAGGAAGGTATTGTTCAGCAGAAAAAGCATGAACGTCACTTGGTTCACATTTTTTTCGACAGCTCTCATTAAAGAAAATGCATCGGATAAAATCAATCACATGTTAATTATATAATAAATGGTGAAATTAATCTTTACTGCATAACGAACCTGAGACTAACCTTATGAGGGTTCTTTTTTTTTCAGGAACAGGAAGGGAGCAGTGTGATGTGATCTGATAAGCCACTGTTTTGAAGTAAGAGTGACGCATACACTACAAGGGAGTTCTCTAAAAAGCAAAGCAATGGCATGCTACATTATGATCATGAAAAAAATTTATTAATGCGACAGTTGAAAAGATTAAGTACAACATAGTATGGTAATGCTGAAATATAGATTATATGTTAAATGTTAGTGATGGGAATCACGAAGGGCCACCCAATATGATATTATCATGATACCTACTGTAGGCTTCGATTCAATCTGTATTGCAGTTCTTTTATTATCCCAATTTTATAAATATCTTGATTTGATATTCACTTTGTTTTTACTGTAAGGTTACAATTCTTTTTTTTTTTTTTTTTTTTTTAATTTTTTCCAGATTTTCTCCCTAATTTAGTTCTGTCCAACTCCTCCCCGTCACTAGGGGGCTCCCACATTAAGGCTACTACTACCACTCAGTCGGGTGGACTGAAGACTATAACGTGTTTCCTCCGAACCACGTCACGCCAGCCAACCGCATCTTTTCGAACTGCTCACTCGCACCGTTAGGAGCGGCGTAACACACTCGGAGGACAGCACTATTCGCTCCTTCCGCTTGTGTGAGCTCACGGACGCCCCTGATTGGCTGTAGAGCCGTGATTAATGTGGGAGCACCAAGTACCTGAGAGAGCCAATCAGTCCTCTCTAGAGCTCCGGCTGCGAGAAGTTACAGCATCGCCCGGGAACCGAACCAGCAATCTCCGGATGATAGGGCGAGCACTTTACCACTGCGCCACTCGGAGGCCTTTTAAGGTTACAATTCTAAACAAACTTCGTAAATAGTAAATGTGCTCCAACCACACAGATGCTGTGCTGCCTGGCACTGTGTGAACAGTTTAAAGCGTCTCTTAGACCACCTCTAGTAAATATACAGTATTGGAATATTTTGTTTTATTATTTTAACGCATTACAGTAGCTTTACAGGAAATTAAAGAATATCATCGCAAGGTCAAAACACTTTGATTGCACAATGTTTTTTTATTTTAAACAAAGACTAAATGCTTTAGAAAGAAAAAAGCCTACATAAAACTGGATAAGGTAGCTCAAATGTCAGTCGTCTCTAGCTGATTAAATGAACAGCATCATAAGGAAACACAATGTAATTTTGCCAAATGTCTGGTGTGATGGATGAGTTTCATGGCCTTTAAAGAAAATTACAGTGTAAAGAAAAGGAAATGAGAAGCCCGGCATCTTACTATATTAGATTTGAGCTAATTTATTTTCTGTGACTCTATGTAAGATAAATTCTACTGCTTCAACGTTTCGTTCTTTTGTCCATAAAACGCCTGAAAGGTGAATTTAAAATATTCGCTTTTATGCATTGTGCAGAACAACACTTTTATTTTAGTCTCAGCAGCCTTGAATGCTAGACTACTTCCAGGCTACAAAGCAGCCTGACCCATGATTAGGAATACCATGCCCATTAATGCATGCAATTATCCTATTTATTAACTATTCTATTATCATGTGGCATCAGTGAAATGTATAATATCCAAAAAACTGACTAAAGTGTCTGACTATCACATGCTTGATGGTGGCAGAAACTCAATTAATCTCCAGGGATTTTCACACACACACACACACACACACACACACACACACACACACACACACACACACACACACACACACACACACACCACTTTGCTTTTATTATTTTTATTTTTCATACATTTTTGTGTAAACTTTGAGTTCTAAAAAAGGGCATAGAAATTGCAAAATTGTGTATATAAATATTAACACAAACTCATGACTGGTTTCTGTACAGTGTTATGCATTGCACTGCTGACATGTGACTGGCTGGTTCGATAATTGCATGGATGATTAAGGATCATGAAAGCTTTAACAAGATTTAACAAGTCCCAAGAGTAAGAGAGAGTAAGAATAGGCCAAGTTAATTAAGCATGCTTTTTATTTAGGTTAAGAATCAGCTCGAGGGCTGGGGTTCCTAATATTTTACCAGCGATGTATGTTTTCCCCCAAGAAACTATATGTTTATATATTCAATGGCGAATAAGTGATGGCAGTTACTATGACCATTATTGATGTAATGGTCATACATTTTGATCAGTCGATTTCCTGTGTACTGTACTTCAAGTGAACGATTTTAATCTTTACAAATGCATTAACTGCACCATGTTTTGTTTTGTTTTTTTTTGCTTACCCAGGCAACTGATGTGTAACTGCATGCTTATACCTGCTCACAACTTGGTTGCATTAAACGGTGGACGGTGTGTCTCAAGGTGTCCTGTTATTAGATTTTCTCCTGGATGTGGCCGTTCTTTGGTTTTATGGACAAACGAACCACGAACGAAGGAAATCCTTAAAGTGCCCCTATTATATAATTTTAAAGGTTGCTAATATTGCTTAATTAGTCTCTTAAAACAGGTTTACATGTATGCAAGATCAAAAAACACTTTAGTTTTCTCCAAAGATAGATTTAATTTTATCCGATTTCCAAATGATTCGTAAACGACTCGTGTGAAGCAGTTCGAAGAATCAGTCTGTCTAAACCCCTCCTTTCCGTGAGCCCTCA
>JAQQZT010000040.1:7997841-8063378 GCA_030068275.1 Clarias platycephalus
AAGTTGTTCGCGACGTAGAACGTGGGCGGACATTATGCAAATATGTTACGTAGTGACGTGGATCCGTAACAGAGAAATATTAGATTTGCTAACGACTCGTTTAGGGCGAATGTGAGCCGACTCTTTTTTTTTAATAGACAAAATCTTAATTTATCGTGCACTGTCGGTGTCACAGATAGTGCAGATAAGGACATTTTTTCCTCTGTTGGCTCCCAGGCACATTTGGCTGTGGCATCACTAGACATAGACCAAGTGGCTTTCTGTTGTGACTCAAGCTCAAATTTTAATCACTCAATCGAGATTAAAGCCAAAAACACAGCGGATGTCAGTAATGAGACCAGCGGCGAATGTGTCATGGTTGTATTGAACTGAAAGCTGTCAAGGACACACATGCTATTAACTTCAGAACGGGAAATGTGGGACCAACAATTAGATTATACAAGCCCTTCTACCTTCATTTTCCTCAAGTTACAGATATTAGTCATATTTTTACATTTAGCTGTCTGGTCCATGCATAACCAGATGATGTGTAGGATGCAAGTTAAATCTTTCCACATTCACTAATGCCAGCGATTTATATTGTTTTATTGGTTTGGTACTTCCTTAACACCTAATAACGGTCTCATGTGTGCCTAAAAAGCCAGGAGACATTTTAAAACAAAATTAAAAGAAAAACAGAACATAAATTACCTTTAGATATTGTTTTATTTATTTGTTGTAATAATTTGGTGTATTTTTAACAGTGTTCTGTTTCTTATGGTTAGTTCCTGTAGAAAAGCAGAGCTGTACACGGACCCAGACAAATCTAAAGAACATTCCTTCATGTCTCATTCGTACCCTGAAACATTACTTACAGGTTGAAATTTAACCCTCAGTGAACTGGAGCTTGGTTGCTTAGTGAGGTGAGTTCAGCTCACTCAGCAGGACATGGCTAAAGTGCAATGCTGTACATCCCACCTGAGGTAACAGACCTTTAGTGGACTTCTGCTAGTCTGAGAACCCAGAGCAATCAACCTGCTTTCCTACATCCTGCTGAGTCCCAGCAGCTCTCTCACGCTCGACCTGAAGCTCAATTACAAGCGCCACTGAATCTCGGCAAAGGTATGTGATGCAATTGGTGCTTCAGATGAACTGGAGACGGGGGGGGGGGGGGATTCTTGTCCTCTTCCGCAGAACCTTTTACATGCCGGTTTCCTTGGTAAGGTAGTCGGGAGAAACCAATTCTTCCATGATGCTCTTAAATAACTTGTGGCATTATGCCCATCACAGCTGACAGGAGTTGTTCATTCCCATGCGTCATTTCCTTCCCAACCAGGTCATTCAAATTACCGTGTCAATCAAAGACGCCACCGATGTCTTGTTCCTGTCAAATCTAACTCACCCTCACATCAACCGAGTATGCAGCTTGTGGGTGCTTTGTCTGCTGTTTCAAATAACCCTACACATTTCTCTAGATGGAGTTGCCACCTGACAGACCAAAGTATTTCTGTGCATTGAACTGAGTACAGCAAAACCATGGATTGCAAGTAAATGCTTTGCAAGAGGCACAAAAAAAAGTTTGGCCCATAATTTGATAACTACTAACACCAAGAATAGACTCTGTGTGTGAATGTCGTCCTACACAATAACCGTCTGGCCAACGACGGACCACTTTACGTCCATCAAACTGTTCTGTGTACCCGATTCAGGTACAATAACCAGTTTTTTTTATTGGTGGATGAGCCTAATGTTGTATCCATGCAGCTTATGACAGACTGCTTTGAGACTCCACACAAACCATCCTGCAAAAAGTTCTTAACGTTTTTCCTTTTGTCCAAAGAGTCAAGCAGCACCAGTGCGATTATCCTGAAAAGGTCACGCAGGCTCTGGGCTAATTCATTCCTGTGGGGGGGGGTTTATCACAGAAACATGTGAGTCACTAAAGCTTCCATTAACAAGTTCAATACACAGGAGCTGATTTTAAAAAAAAAAAAGGAAAAGAAAAAAAGAAGAAAGAAGAAAAAAAGGCATCCAAATTCACTCAGCACACTAGTCTGTGAAGAACTTGGATGGGGTTTGACGAAGATTCCTTTGGTGTCTCCGTCATCGGGGATGTGCAAAAAACGAGCCCCGTGTGCCTGCAAATTAAAATGCTCCTGCTTGTTTGGAGAGATTTAACGAGATACTGAGCTTTACACAACTGCAGAGAAAGGGCAGAGAGGAGACGGGGAATACTAATTCCATCTCACGCCGACGCCTGCGCTGACTGGAGCGGCATCTAATCTGGTTTAATTACTCGCACTCTCCGGAGCGCCGATGCCACATTTGCCTGTGTCGTCGTTATCTCTAGTAACAGGACGCCGAGCGCTGCACCAGTCACAACCGAGCCTGCAGGCATTAAAAAGCTGCTGGACAAGATGAAATTTTAATGATGTCTTAATCTTAATGGTGAAACCTTTCAGGGGTAAACGGGAGCAGCTCCAGTCTGTACCTCTCCTCCATCTTTCTAAAGCATGGCAGCACTGGACAGGAGTGATTGTTGCCTGCAGATTTGTGCTGACACCGTGTTCCTATTGTGAGCACAGCTAACAGCACTACACCCACTCCATCTGCCCACCGCGCTGTCAAGAAGGGAAGCGGCAGTTTCAATAAAGCATCAATCGGCAGCCGAGCCTCCTTTCTCCGCGCAGAGAGAGAGAGAGAGAGAGAGAGAGGGAGAAGCAGCAGGCCTGGCAGTGCTGTGTTCCAATATTTTCGATGGAATCAGCACTTCTGCAAATCCACAGCCAGGGGATTACATACCGTGCATTACAGAGAGGGAAAAATAGGCTGCTGCTTTTTTGGAAAGATTAGAGGAACGCTATAAAAATGGAGTTCAGAATTATAAAAAAAATATATATATAAGAGATAATTCAGCTTAAAATTAGCTGAGAAATACAGTATGGAGTATTTATTATTGTAGCTTTTGCCCTTGTATATAATGAATTGACTATTTGTTGATCTTCAAGCCTGAACAACAGTATAATGAGTAGGTTAGAGGTCCATGCTCTTATTAACAGCAGAACAGAAGCGACCCGAGGGGCCTAACCAACGATCGTTATACACTTTTCCCAACGAAACGGTGAAAAGGGCAGGAAGAGACGATGTATCAGAAATGCACTGTTGTCTACGTGTACACAGCATTTCTGTTCCACAGCTCGACAGAACCAGATCTTTCTGTTTCCGATCAGTTCAACAGCAGCAGCCTCCCAATGCTGGGAAAAGGGGACGTGATGATGCTTTGAGTGAGATATGCCGTGTTACACCTCACACACACACACACACACACACACACACACACACTGCTGCTGCTAACAACCATCCACAAGGAGGATTTTCAGCTGACATTGGAGCTCGATTTCTGTTAAAGTGATGCCTCGGGCGCTGCTTCAGAGCTTATTATGCTCAAATCAATAAGGTCTTCCAGGTCAGAGACTTTAAAGCGAATGTATTAAAATATTCAAACTTCTAGTTGTAGCAATTTTTGAAAATGTATTATTACAGATATTGTTCTGCATTGTTTATGATTCAGAAATAAATTACTTCACAGTCATTATTTTTCTATTTAATCTATATTTTGATAAATTGACTCGTTCAGCTTAGAATTCAGAATTGATTCACACTTTCTGAACTATTTACAGTAGGTACATTTTTTACATGTGAAATTCTCTAAAACTGATGAATTCCGTAAAACTTTTCTGCATAAAATGCAATTTAACAAAATATAGATTAAATAGAAAAATAATGAATGTGATGAGCTTTTTTTCATTTCTGAAGCATAAACTATGCAGAACAATACTGTATCTGTAATCATGCATTTTTTAAATTGTCAATTTTTTTTTTTTTTACAAAATTGCTTCTGCATATTTAGAGAATATTCTACTTTTAAGTTTATGTGCAGTTAGTGCAATACCGCCATCTAATGGACTGGAGCGGATGACTAGCAGAGGGGGAAAATATTGTTTTGTATGAGACATGACATTTAAAAACACAAGTTACACAATATTTCAATGCATATTGGACATTTTTGTGTATTTTTATAATAAAAGTTAGTGTCAACAAACCAAACTGAATAGAATATCGCAATGTCAAAATTAAAAAATTCTAACCGAAGCTACAGTCCATCAATGAGTCGCAGCACTAATTGTTACCCGCCCCTACTGGTTAGGAGTCTGTGGCAGTGATGAAATCGCCCAACAATAAAACAGGCTTAACTTTAAACTGCTTCTACTGTATCTGAAGTGTACGATGCTTTGAAAATAAAAGCATCTGCCAAATGAACGTGTGCAGAGAATAAATACATGGGAAGAAGATACAGCAACAAGATAACACATATTCTATTACTCTAACAAGCACAGATGAACAGTAAGGCACAAGGGCACATGCGCAGCGGCTCGTTTATTGAGGGCAAACCACCAAATGGTGTCATAATTATGAGCATTTCTAATAAAACACATACAGGCAAAGTCAATAAAAAATAATCCATAACCATTAACAGAAAAACAAACAGGAGACAGAGAGAGAGAGAGAGAGAGAGAGAGAGAAAACCGGGAGCACAAAAATGCAGGAACAAGACTAAATGCAAAGATAAGACTGTGGAAAAACAAAGAGACCAGAGGGTATAAACAGGCAAACTAATCAAGGATGGATTGGAGGCAGGTGAACACAATTGGAGAATCTACCAAATTAGAGGGCATGGGTGAAGACGAGGCTTGATCACAAATGCAGAGAAGCATACAGAGATGAAAACAAAATATAAAATGGTGCAGCACTTATCCCGGGAATTCATGATAACTTCCTCATGGACAAAAGAAATGGTGCACTATAAAAATTATACAAAACAATTGCACTGTTATGAAAATCTGAAACATAATTCATAATATTTTGTTACATTAAGAACACAGGTAAAATAAGCACGGTAAAATTACAGTCATGCTCAGTAGAGCGTTACTTTATCATGGATAACTCGCATCTTCTTAATGGGTGCCTTGCACATGCACCAAATTTGCTATGCAATTATGTCTAGGAGACAATATCCTGGTATCAAAGGTAAGGAGAACATTGTGATTGTGGATTTTCTATTCATACTATCATGCCCGTTTAGACAATGCTAGCAGAGACACGGTCACAGGAATGCTTCAACTTTGTGCAACGGAAGCTGACGTCGTCACTCGTTTTTCCTGGGTATGAAACAGATTCCAGATAACTGGCTGATCCGTTGCTGATCATTGACAAGACAAGACGGTCTAATTCGATAGTATAATTTGAGAAATCGTATAGAAATGCTGCCACTACTGCTGCTGGTATTCCAGGGTTACACACAAGTCAGACTACTCAATGCAGGCCATATCGTACAGTAGGCCTCTGCGTCATTGTCAACGTCATCTCGTATTTGAAATAACTTTTGTAAGAAATTTACATGTGCACTTTTTTCCATGTCCATGGATATATTATAAGAATTTGCCTTAAAAGGTTTTTTACTTACACAAGTCATAATGCACTTATATTTGATTAAAAAAATAAAATAAAAAAAAAGTCATCTCGCCATACTTGACTTGATAATGATAAACAATGTGCATCGTAATATATTAAGTGCTAAAAAAAGTGCCACAAATTTGGAGATTGTTGTTCAATATTTGTATGAAATTTAAAGTATTTAACAAAGAAAAGTTGGGAAATTGAAGCAGCAAGTACCAAAATAGTTCATATCATTTATTTTAAACAAAAACATAAAACATCCAATTACAGTGCTCTCTTATATCTTAAAATGCTATCTTAAGTCTTAACAAATTTGAGTGCCTTTTAAAAATAAGATTACAATAAACCAAATATAAAATTAAGCTTATTACTAATCCAATTTTAAGCAAAAGTTTTTCATTTCTTCAAATTTTGGTAAAATTTTATTAGTAATAGACTTAATAATCATATATTTGGTTTGTTGTAGTCTTTTTTCTTTAAATATAGATTTGGGTTTGGAAATATATTCAAAATATTGTACTTGCTAATGTAATTTTTTGCAGTGTAATAATGAAAATCAGAAAAGATCATTATGTAATCATTATATAAAAGTAAATATATAACATCCAAACATCTCTCTAGTACACAAACCTTTACAGTATATTACAACTGGTGACCGCCGTGGATCACAAACAGGACTCGCAGCGTTTAACATGCATTTTAAACCCGGGACTCTAACCTGCTTTTGCATCAAAGACACTAAAAACACATCACAAGAGAAAGAAGGCATGGATGACCTTATGAGGATGATTCAGAATGGTGAAGGAGGGAAAAGGAGCCCGAAGTTCACAATTTTATTGATTCCTGCGGTTGCCAAGTTGCAGAATCAACTATTAAACACCACTTTCATAACAACAAGCCTGGAAGAAGAAAATCTTTCCTGAGAGCATTGGCCAAAAACACAGGACATAAACATACCCATGCATCGACAAAACTAAGGTCTGCTTTTCTGGTTGTGGAAAGAAGAGAACCACAACTAGCTTTTTGGTCGTATATACACCATGAGCATCTTTGGTAACAAAAGAGAAGTGCAGATAAGGACAAGAACCGTGACAGGCCACAACATGTTATGTCATACTGTATGGTCAAGGATCGGTAAAACACTTTGTTGATGTTCTTTTGTGCCTGGTGCTTCAAGGGCTCATGGGAAAACTTATGGCGCCTCAAATTCTGCTAAGTACTAAGATATTTCGGACCCAAAGCTGATGGCTCCTGGCACGAGGTTCAGCCTTGGCAGTAAATGCAGCTTTCGACAAAGTGTTTAACATGCGTCTCTGAAATTGAACCCAACTGATACCTGAGATCTGGGTTGACAAGTGAAGTCCACGTGCACAAAGATATGAAGAAGAATAGGTATGCGACAAACAAGCTCTACTCTGAAGTCATATTTACATTTGCACCTCAAGTGTGAATACCGTTTTCAATCTCAGGAGAGCTGATACCCTGTCCGGTCCTGCAAACTTGTAAACTGTAGCATGTGATTAGTTCATTTTTGTTCCGTCACTACAAAAGCATTCGAAAAAAAAAAAAAAGAACAAGAAAATCTGAGAACATCTCATAATTATGACTTATTAACTCATAATTATGACTTATGACTAACTATTATGAGTTAGTAAGTCATAATTATGACAATTTCTCCATTAGTTTTTCTGTGAATGCAACGCGCTTCCGTCATTATTCTTACTTTTTCTACTTACTGCCAGGAACAGGGCTGTATTATTGACATACAGTATGAAACCAGTTTTCAGTGTTAGCTGATAGTTGACTGCAGTGACCTAGGCCTTTATGCGGGTGTGGCAAAAAAGAATCTGCATTTCTGCACCATTAGACGCCATTCTGGCAAATAGCGCAGTTTTTCGCCATTCCACCATCAAGAGTTGTCACCATGAGGAAAGAATAAAAACAACTAAATGGATGAACCTAAAAGCTACCTAGATGTTACACTGTTGCCGAAAAAAACTACAGTGGAACCTCGGATTACGGTGGAACCTATTTTAAATGCTGACCTAAATATTTTAACCAACTGTGAAAATGGAAGTCAAATGTTGATCATTTTATCCTCCAGTGTTTTGTGGAGGGAAAAAAATGCAGTTCATAAACACAGGATTATATATTAAATGTTCTGTTTGGCTGCTGTGCAGACATCAGTAATATTGATTGATTAGTTAGTATTTCTGACATAACCTCAATATGAAAGCTTTGGATATCAATGTATCAATTTGTTGTAATGAATAAATCGATGCCTCATTTATATCATTACCTATGAGTCTGGAAAAGTGTGTGAATACACGGATATATGGAGTCCGACATGTCCTCCTAAATCACAACAGAATGTCAATCATAGGAATGAAATGTTTCTAAAATACAGATGTTAAAATCTGGGCAGGGACACACCGGCTTTCCTATGCAGGCTTATGCAGAAAGCGTTACAGAGGTGCTGCGAGGAGCCGCGTACTGATGAAATGCTAATCAGCTGCACTAATCTGTGTTTGATTTACACTCGGGCTGCAAAAGCCGCTCGGGTGTTTAATGCTGCAGCGGATGGCAGGAAATCACTTCAGCATTAAACGGCAAATTTACTCTGCATGGGAAACATCGAGCAGACACACTCACACATGCATCAACTAGCATTGTGAGGACTTTCTGACCTGATTATTATTGAGTCTGATTAATGGTATGTCACACCTACAGTATATCTAAAAAACAGCTTAACCTCAGCAACCAAAAGAAACTTTCTTGCATCTTTTATTTTTGCATTAAAAAAAAAAAAAAAAAGGGGGTTGCTTTATGAGGACGAGACAAATGTCCCCACAAGGTAAAAAAAAATGAAAACTTCCTATTGTTAGACTTTGTTTGGCATTTGGTTCCTACAGTACCAATGTATAACCCTTACCGCTATATAACCGCCCAGCTGTACCTCTACCCCTGCCCAACTCTTTCTGTCTCACAAATGCAGAGAAACACGTTTGAAACTTCTGTTCATCATGCATGAGGATACTGAGAAATTCTACAGATTGTTCTCTCTCTCACACACACATGTACACACACACTCTCTCACCAAATCCAGGAATGTCTTCTGAATGGGAAATCACTCAAGTGTATCATCCTCCTCTCTCTCACCCTGCAAGGACTGCCACGCTTCATGAGGTCACAGGTGGTAGAGATCTGTGTGACCTGAGGGAAATGCCTCTCTGTCAGATTCCCTGCTCTGAAAATCATGCAGCAGGGTGCAGCTCAACGCCACACATCCACACCATGGAAAACTCATTACACTTGAGTTGATTTGCCTAAAAAGTCGATCCGCTGCGAATCTCGACACCTTCCTCCTCCCATAAACCACAATCAAATCAAATAACAAATCACTGACCAGAAATACGCTATCATATGACGTAAAACTAGAGGTCCCCGTAACACGGTTTCTATGAAACTGTTTTGGCGGAAACCCGAGCGGATTCCTGCCGCATGTCCCAGTGACGATAACACCGCTTTGTTTTTTCCTGTCGCCAGTCATTTTTCCCCTCGCGGCCCCGAGAGCAGACACGCGAGTTCACCGGGGCCATGACGAAGCACTTCCTCCACTCGGCCTCCTCCTTCCCTGTCTACCAGTGTGTGTGTGCGTGCCTTTACGTGCACGGCATATGAGGTAAACAAACCGCAGGGCTTCGCGAGGCCAGGAAAAAGAGCTCGCTTCGCTTTCCCTGGCGTCATGCCGCCAACCTTTTGACCTGCTAAAGAGACGGAATGTTGAACTCTGGCTCTTTTGGATTGCTGATCCTCTCTCCGGATTCTGCTCTTACCTCAGCGAAGACATCTTCTAGAACATGGCAGGCTCATGCAGGACGTGTTTAATCCCCCTTTCCCAAACCTCCCCCTCTTATCGCCCATTTTCTAGTCTTGTAGACCTCTGAAATCTATCAGACGATTCATCTCAGGGGGCAGAAACATCCCCTGGTCTCTTCACCAGACCTTAATCTTTCATTTCATCTGATCGTCCATCTTTTCATTTCCACTCTCTTTAACACCACCTGGGCATCTGGTTCGTGTAGACGGATATGAGCAATAAATATTAATGCGTACTCTCACGTCCCTTAGACATTCCATTAAAGAACACTGGGACATGAGCTGTAATATCACATTCTGCTATTTCTGAAGAGACGATGATTTGTTTTCAGAGACACCACTGACCGGCAGTTAAGCAAGAAGGATTTTGGTGTCAGAGATCACATTTCTGAAAGAACTACATGGTGCATGTTTATAAACCACCAGCATGGTAAAATCCCATGTTTAAGATGTAATAACTCTGTTCGGGGTCAAATAGCTTGAACCACATGAGCGGTCATTTCCATTATTGAGAACTGTGACCTGGTCACTCGTTCAACTAAACCAACGTTTAAAGGAAAAGTCTTAGTCAAGGACACTATAATATACTGTATAAACATAATCTCATGACTTGTGCCAGAGTTGGAGTACTTGGCAGCCATTTTTATCACAAATAATTAGACGTTGCCTTCCCATCACACCATCAGAATTCAGATATATAGTGATTTTGACAGACGAGCATTATCCACTCGTCTGCCGCTGACGGATTTGGCAAAAAGGATAATTTCGTTGGCGCATAAATGCAGAGCCTACAGCATTAGCCGAATCCTTCTTCACATAATGCTGTTTCCCCAAAGCAGAACTCAGCAGATGGAGATTTAAAATATCAATGATCCGCAACTGCAGGCGATTTCGGTCAGCCCTCAGTGCGCTCTGCTTTGCACATTAAGTCGCTGGGGCACGAGCCAAAGCATGCGAGGGTCGGTAAGAAGCAGCTCAGGCTGCAGCATGCATGGATGTGCAAAAACATACAGTACAGTAGAGGCTGTGGAGCAGAAGAGCAGCCTTACAAAGTTGTAGGAAAATATCTTGATGCTTTTTAGGTTAAAGAGCTGTATGTTTGAGTCACTGAATTGAATTTAAAAAATGATGTTATGCACTCTTTTTTAAAATTTGTATTAATGACAACAGGTTAGAGAGAAAAGAAATCCAAGACATCGTCCTGAATTATATACAGTATCCGATGTGTTGTTTACAGAAGCTCTCAGAACAATAATTAGTCTCAGAGTAGTAATATTGAAGTTAACTACATAATATAAAAAAATATATATGTTTAAATCCTTTATTTAATAATGTTTTGATATCTAGGAATTACAATAAATAAGTTACATTTCTCAAATAATGCAAAGATAAATGCATTTAGGTCGAGCTTGTTGATAAAATATAGATTATTTAGTGTGTATGTGTGTACAGTATGTGTGTGTGTGTGTGTGTGTGTGTGTGTGTGTGTGTGTGTGTGTGTGTGTGTGTGTGTGTGTGTGTCGAGGCTGAGAGCACAGGGGTTTAATGGCCTGAAATTGCCCTATCCCAAATCTCGGTTATGCTTCCAAGCTGGGCTGTAGTGGAGGCTAAACGCTTAAACAGCATTTACACACCACCTAAATTTCAGAAATATCATTTACCCACCTCCGACCAGCAGTTACCCACCTCCGACCAGCAGTTACCCACCTCCGACCAGCAGTTACCCACCTCCGACCAGTGTTACCCACCTCCGACCAGCAGTTACCCACCTCCGACCAGCAGTTACTCACCTCCGACCAGCAGTTACCCACCTCAGACTCGCCTCAGAAGTGTTACTCAGTTCTCATTAGCGTTAATGCAGCTTTAAAAGTTTCTCAGCAACTCTGGATATTCATGCTATTTTGCCAGATCAAACTGAAGTGTATTCTGTATTGTGCTGCTTAATCAGCATTTATGGTCTCTTGCATCAGACTGGTTTTTCATTGAAATGCAGGATGGATTGTTTAGTTCTTTCAATGGTGGCTGATAATAAAAATATTCTATATTATATTTCATTGTTTTATATATTCAATGGTGATTTAAGAAACCTCACAGACTTCAGCTGAGTTTATTCCTTTCATGCTGCCATACAACAAATGATAAATTAAAAATAAATTCTTATATTTATTTACAGATCTGTCATGATCTGCCTTACCTTTACCACATAAATCATTGTTTACCTACATCTTTTTTTTTCTTCTTCTCTTTTTAAACCACTACAGTCTTGTTTATACAGAGAACTAGCCTAAAATATACATTTATACATTTCTAGCTTTTCTTAACTCACAGAACGTTTTTAGGTTATGAGGTATGATACAGTACTTATGGTATAGAGGAAATAGCTATTTACCCTCTTCCACATACATGAAAGATAGCCCTGATTCTATTTCTATTGACAGAAGAGAGCGAGTACGCCATGCATGGCCAAAATGACTCGCTCCTGGATGTTGGTGGCTGCGCCATCAACAGAATCAGAATGTGCGATTTTCTACCTACTTTGTATAACACTTTTAAGTACAGAAATTCTGTAGTATGACAAAATGCCATATGATCCTATAGGAAAATAATCAGTATTTTTTTCCTTTTGAACAAACAATTAAGTTTATATGAATGATTAAAAAAGCATCATACTTATGCTATAATTATACACTAATATGTACATTTATAGTTATATTTAAGGTTGCGCAACATCAGCAACCAGTTCATTCCTGTTACATTATAAATGCTATAGTCTTTCCCCTAACCAACGTCTCCTTTTTTTATTCCTAGTAGTTTTCACTGTGTACTTCACCGATGAGGACAGCCGGTACCTCTATTCCGTCATGACAAAACTACAAACCTTTGATATGGAGATAAGACTTGATGAGAAATCAGCAGGGAAGCTAATGCAAGCGAGTTTAGAAGTTCAGAATGAGAATCCCACTGGGTTTTTATCTCACTCACTCCCTCAGTCACTCGCCAGTCTACCGGCTTCCTGAAATAGACTGTCTGCATTGCACCAGTGCTCCCTATCTGTCTACAATGCTTATGGTTTCCTTGCTGCTGGCACTAGTTTCATTTACAGGCACAGGTTGCACTTCATGTCCTTATCATAAGGGTCTCACAGGTGTCGTTGAGATTTTAGGTAGAGCCAGAGTAGGAAACAAATGCTGCCCGTAAATGAAAGACTTTAGCACAATGGCTCTACAGAGAATTGTTACGCCAGCTGTTGTGTGTGACTGACTGTTGTGGCATTTGCCTTCTACCGCACATTGTTTACGGGCTCAGAAAGAGACAGAGGAAGATAAAGACGGCTTATTTGTGGAAGAATGGCGGATGATGAATGAGTGAACAAGCAGCTGCCGGAGCTGCATAGCTTCAAGGGTTTGGCAGTGACTCCATTGGCCAAGTGTCTTATAATATTTCCTATTCAGAAAAAAAAAAAAAAAACTAACTTGCTTATGGAATAGTTAATAATAGCCCTGAAGCTGTGAATGCTAAAATAACATGGTCTACAAAAATTAAAAAAAATGCACAGTAAATGATGTTTATTTGTATTTTCAAAGACAGGATATATCAATGAGCAGAAAAGAAATAACAGGATATCCACCTCCGTTATTAATCATTATTCATATCCAGTACGCGCCAAAATATACAGTACTGAAATGAAAAGACAAACAATATTACCTTGTTGTCATCTGTGAGTTTATTACTCAATAAAAATAAATAAACTAACACACTATTAGCGTGTTGATTTACCAAGATATAGTAAATCAATAATGTACCTGTAAATCAATAATGTTCGAAGTGTGTGTGCGCCGACAACAAGGTTGCTGCAAACTTCTGCTAACGGAGACGATTTGCTCGCATAATGTTGACACCGTATGTAACCGGAACAGCGAAATTTCGAAACAATAGACAGCATAACTGTATTACTTGGTGGAGTCTTATTAAATCTCTCTGCGAATTGTTCTGCCACCTTTTTCGAACTTGGTCCCTATTCATGATCACTTCCGTATGAGCGGAAATAATACTCAACTATGAATACGCTCTCCTTCGTCGAGAGACCCATTTACAGTACAACAACAACTACACAACATAACTTCCTATTCACTACTGGGTACACGCGCGGCTAGAGCTATGCCCCGTCGACCACCGCACATGCGCATTCGACATGCGCGAGTTTCAATACCGTATATTTTTGCGCCATACTATCTATACCATACTATCTATACACTTATTAATCCATTCCGGATGTACTAAGTATTAATACATGTCCTAATTCTGTTCACTTGTAGACCTGATGTCCATGTGTTTCCACTATTACCGCATGTGGATGATCAGAACAAAACACTTTCGTGGGGAAATTCATGTACCACCACATGGACTGCAAAATCGTTTTTTAGCATAATGTTTTTATTCTGTTTAAATGTTTCAATTTAAGGTAGTAAAAAGTCGCAGTTCTTCTAGAATCCTCCAGGATTATACAGGATCCTACAAGTTTGTTTACAACCGTAACAAAATAAAAAATAATAATACCAAATCAGGATATTTCTAAACTCGTGATACTTACAGAATCGAGAAATAGTCAAAAAGTCGTACTTGATGCTGATGTACTGCCAGGCGCCTGTGCCACCAACAAGTGTTGTCTGTCTTGTTGCAAATATGTGCCAGAAATGGCATTAAATCAGAGATGGGATGTCTTGGTCTGGTTTTTAGTTTGATAGGCCATGACTGGTGGTCGGCCGATCAGCCTCAGATACAGTACTGTATAACCGAGTGCAGAAGCTTCTGAGTGGCGCAACAGAAACACGTTTTTATATAAAATCATGCACATTAAACACCTTCAATCTGCATTTTTCTTCACATTTTGTGAGCAAATGAGTCTCACACCCACTTATTACACACGCTTACACAAGTCTCAAAACAGTGAAGACTTGTGAAAAAGTTAATTAGTTGAAAATCGCGAGTCTGTCCTGGGTGCCTGCAGCCACTCACCCTGCACGCTCACTGTCAAGTTGAGTTTTGAAACTCTGGAGGCATTTGAGATGGTAAAACGTTGCCATTTTTATGTAGAAATAATTTTATATAGAAATAATAATTATGACAGATGACAGAGATATGTGCTGCTCAGTTAAATGCTAAACTCTTATATTTGATCATTAAACATTTTTAAAGGTTTAAAACTGTAACAATATCAGGGGAAAATGTAATATCGAATCGAATTATTTGTAAAATCGCAATTTTACAGAATCGCAATTTTAATCGAATCTACTCCGAGGTATCATTGGGAGGTGACTGGTGAGTCATAATAAAATAATACTTAAATTTTTTTTTTTAACTATTCAGGAAAAAAATAATTTAGACATCTGACCTTACTGCGACCTTAACTCTGCTTGGATTAGTTCTCATATCTAATCAGTTCTCCTGCTGGTTACTTTTAGAACTCCATTAAAAAAAAAATCCTACTTAATTACATCAAATTTAGTTTTAAGCAGGCATAAAAAATTACAGCAAGCAATGAAACATTTAGACAAACATTTAGATTTTCTAGGTTCTGAAGCAGAAAAAATAAACAGTGATGCAGAATATTGCATGACAACTGCAATGAATAATAAGAACTCATTTTAATAATCTATTTCATCCTGTCAAATACGAGGTAAATAATGTCAGCCTGATAATAAATGCTTGCTAAGGTCAATGCTTAGTGGGTTTACTCGTATAAAATTTTCTCAATCACATACAGGTCCGGTCGATACGAAGTGCTCAGAATCACGAAGTGCTCACATGTAACTTCACAAGAAGTTACATGTGACTGCTATGGTGTGTTTTCTGTTCAGCAGAAGATCTAAACATGGACAGAAGCTCTTCAATGTGCGGCGAAGATCATTTGAAAATTATACAGCAGATTTCACTTTAAACGCCTGCTCGAAGTGGTTAAAAAGCATTCGGGAAAATAAGCTCTGAAGAGGAACAACACATTCATCAAGTGCTTCAGGCAAGCAAACCCCAGCAACAAGCCATCGAATGAGTAGCTGTGCTGTCACACTGTAAGGCTAAATTATATCGAAATATCTTCCTTATGCAACACTAAGTTGTAACGATTAACAGACGTGTTGGTGGTAATCCACAACATCAGATTTACCCCTAAAGGCCTTAATCAATCCATTACAGCTTTTTTTTTTTTTTTGTGAGCAAATCTTTAACATCATTAGCGTGCTAAGAAACAGCAAGGGTGTTTATAGTTAATAGAACGATGTTAAGCAATAGATCGCATTAGCCGAGGGGCCGAGAGTGACCAAAACAAACTGTCACACCTCAGGTGTCAGTGCTGTGAGAAAGCGAGCCGTGACACGGTCGCAAGGAGGCACAATTAGTGTCACGGAGCAATCATCCCTTCTCCTGTGCTTGATGGATTAACTGGCGGTTGGAGCATTGGGGTCTACGGGTATAGGCTGAAACAAGAAGTAGTCATGGAAGCTTAAGTGGCACTTAAACTGTGAGGCTGTGAACTGCAGCAAATGATTTAAAACACAGCCTGATGCAACCGCTACTAATAATAACCGCAACTTGATGAGCAAACCTTGAAAAAAGCTCGTCCGCGTCCGGTTCTTTTACAGACTTTTGAATGATGTCTGCTGAAAATGCAATCCGAAGAGAATTTGTAATATTAAAGATGCTTAATCTAAAAAAAAAAGCATTGGATTGCTCCTTGTCTTTCCCTTTGGATCATGAACCTTTGCGTCGTCTCCCTCAGGGTCTGAGGTAATCACGCTATTAATGAGAGAGACTGGTCCTGACCAGCGAATATTACAATTCCAGAGTGGTTGCTATGGATACAAACACATCCGGGGATTGGGAATTAGTTGGATAACGACATTGAATACTGTGTGGTACTACGTGCTGTAAGCCTAGTACTGTATATGTTCGTGTGATCTATCACAAAGCGAAATAGACTGCACTGAATTACTGTTGCATCACAATATCAAAAGGAGGAACTACAGCATCTTTCTTCAGCACAGGAAGCCTGATCAAACCTCTGAGGAGTGTTTAAACTGAATCTTTACTGGAGAGATTGAGCTGTGCAATTGAATCAATATTTTTCTTGTCAATTAAATTAATATTGAATACATAAACAAGTTTTCATTTCAGAATCAAGTTCACACTTTTTAAAAATTAAAATTTTTTAAAGAAAAAAAAAATCATTATTTACAAGCATTAAATGGTTGAACATTGACGAGTTCCTTAAAAATATAAATCAGCTTTTACAGGTTAAAACAAACCATGTGCATCTTCTGCAAATACCTGCAAATATTACTTGGTTTAAGTTGCAATACCACCACCTACTGGCCTGGAGTGTGGAGCAGAAGACTTATAGGGAGAAAACGTAGATCATCACTTTGTACGAGACAGGTCATTTAAACACTCAACAGCACAAGATAAACAGCATTAAAATTTTTATTAAATACTGGATTTACTACTTGTAAGAAACAAATGTTTGATACAGATCCCCTAAAGGGACTAGTGTAAAAAACAACAAAAACAACATACAATTATCTGCTGTGCACTACAGTACAAACTTAATTTTTTTTTTATCTTGCATCAAAAATCGCAATGGCCAAGAATCTAATCAAATCAGCAGCGTATCTACGACGTAAGCAACGGATTTCTTTGAGCACTGAAGCGCCTGCACTTGTCAGGGTCTACATTTTACCTGTGATTAGAGGTACAGAATCGTGCACTCGTTTTAATGACCACGCTCGCTGATACTAACACTGCGCTCACGTCAGTTGCCCTTGCACTTTGTTGCATCAGAATAATAAATTTCGTTAATTTTAATCAATTTTATATGATTTTTTTCTTTCGAACTGTATTTAATCTCCAGAGACCCTTGTAAAAAAACATTTTCAGACATTTTCTCTCAACTACATAGTTTATATACCAGTCAAAAGTTTGGACGCACCTTATAATTCCATTGTCTTTCCTCGCTGTAAAACAGTTATTAATATTATTTGTCACATGTACCTTACAGCTGGGGCTTGAACCCCCCGACCTTCCGATCAATAACCCACAGCGTTATACATTCGAGCCACCATAGCCCCTAATAATGCTCCTGAAGGCATTTATCCTCTTTGAATAGTTGATATTGAGATGTATCTGCTACTTATGCTCTGTAAAGTCTTCATAACGCCTCTAATCTGAGGTGCTGTTTGTTACATGGTGATTTCTGAGGCTGGTAACTTTAAATAAACTTCTCCTCTGCAGCAGAGGTAAGATTTGGTCTTGCGTTCCTGGGATGGTCTTCATGAGAGCCAGATTCATCATGATGCTTCATCACATAATGGTATATACAGTACAGTACGTAGTACCGGTACATTCACACACCTTGATGTGAAGTTTGGACAAACTTTGATGTTTTTTGCAAATGCACTTGACAATACGGTTCTTGCGAGAACTGTTCCAGAACAGCTGACCTTATTGTCATAGTTTGGAAATCCACAGTATTGTTCCAGAATGAAGAAAATAATATCACCAAACAATTAAAAGGTCCAGACTTTTGACTGGTACTGTATATCCTTGTATGATCCTAATATGAGGACAGTATAATCTATTTGCCAAACATCTTCCTGTTTGAAGGCAGCAACTTCATACTGTAGTTATCAGGCACTAATGAAGAGAAACTGTGATGTACACAAGTCGAACCTGCATGTCAGGAACAAATGATTTGTTTTGTTGTCACTTTGTCGTGTGCCAATGTTGCTGAAATCAGGGTCCTGCGTTGTGCTTGTGCAGTACATAAACAACTAATCGTCACTTTACTCGCCGCTAGTAGCGTGAACACTAGTGCGAGGGAAGTGGTGCAAACTAATTTAGAGCAAAAGGCAGCGCAGTGTTTTTTATATTTATATAACGCACAAAACCAAATTAGAAAAACAACAACAAAAAAAGGCTGAAAGTGAAAAACACACTAGCAGATAAACACTCAAGAAAGTCATATATATATAATCCACCCACAATCCACCTCCCGAACAGAAGCAGAAAAATGATACTGTACATCACCCGTGTGATTTTTATCTTATTATTTTATCATGGAAATAAAATAAATAAATAAATAAAAAACACAGTTGGACCACATACACAACCAATTCTTTCCGTGTGTGTGTGTGTGTGTGTGTGTGTGTGTGTGTGTGTGTGTGTGTGTGTGTGTGAGAATCACTCACTCACTCATCGTCTATACCGCTTAATCTTGTATACAGTGTTGCAGGGGGCCTGGAGCCTATCCCTGGAGACTTGGGATACGAACCGAAGTATAGCCGGGATGGGGTGTCAATCCATCGCAGGGCACACACACCTACGACGAGCAATTTGGAAACGCCAAGTCTGCATGTCTTTGGACTGTGGGAAGAAGCACGGGGAGAGCATGCAAACTGCACGACCACAGGAATCAAACCTGGCTGGGAATCGAACCCAGCCCCTGGAGGTGCAAGGCAACAGTGCTAACTACTGAGCCACTGCATGTGTAAAATCAATAATTTCTTATTTCTCCCTTTTCTTTTTTTTCCCACCAAGCACCATTCTCCCACAGGGGAGGAGAAAAAACACACACAAAAAAAAAAACCAAAGCAGAGATTTAGTTGAGGCGTTAAAAATAGCAGTGTTGTGTAACGCAGAAGAACAGAAGCGAAGGTTTTTGGAGGTTTGGGTGCAGGTAGAGAGCAGGGGTGCAATAGCATCACTGAATCGCTGCCTGCTGGATCTGAGGTATGAGAGAGAGAACAGGGCAAAAGCCACCCGCTTGCTCTTCCTCCTCCACACAGCTCTTATATGTGCTCTCGCTTGCTCGCTCATCACTCTCTCTCTCTCTCTCCTGTAGTTGAGAGTGTTGAGGTATTTTCGTGTTTTATTTGCAGAAGAGGACAACATGGAATCTTTTCTCTGAGCGTGTAGTGTCACTTTGCCAGAAATGCTCGTCTCCCACTGGCAGACAATCAACCTTCTATTCTGTAACTGCTCCATGTTTGGCTGTTAAGTTGAAATAACGATAGTGACTAATTATAAAGCAATGACTCCGCTAATAAACAACAAGAGAAAACTAAATGTGAAGAAGTGACAAATAAATATGTAGATGTGATATTTATATAATTATCCAATCATATAATTGTGATTTCTGTGCACATTTGGCCAGGGTTTGTTCTTCTGCCATTTCATTACTGTGTTTCTGACTAATGACTAAAGGAACATTTTATATAAGACAGCGCTTTTCAGAAACATAAATATCTTTAGGAGACTTTGGATCCTGAACTCAAAATATTGAGGAGCCAAATAAAGTCTTTTTATGAGCCAAAATTTTAACCTTTTTTTACATAACCAGGTGAACTCATGTAGCCGTGCTGTTTTAAAATAGAGTCAGAAGTACAAGAACTTACTGAGCTGCACTTTGCTTGTGTTACCCAACAATGATGACTGAACACCCGACTGAAACAACTCAGTCTTTGTATCGAAGGCTGGTTTGAACGGACACGAGAGATTTTTCATTAGGACATTTAGTTTTCGTGTCATTTGTCGATGTTCCTTGACTGACGTTAGCTAAATCACTGTACTATAAGGCAAATGTGACAAATAAATGAAACTTTTGAAAGCTGCCAAGATTTAAAAAAGGAAATGGAAATGCTTAATATTATGAAAAATACTAGCAAATTAAGTGTTAAATTGATCACTCCTGTTGGATTGTCGCCATCCGAGTATGTTCACTGTGGACAGAGCACGAGAATACCGCAGTCCGTGTGATACAACGTTGGGGCTGCGTTCAATAAGACGAGTGCTTGTGAAATGTTCACCGATGTATGACGGGTCTGATGTCATCACGTGCACTCTTGTACATTCATGCCGAACAGGCAGATGAATTATTATAGGCAGATGAGAATAATTGATTTTTAAATTTTAATGAGGGACAGCCACTGGCGACACGCCTTGCAAGTACGTTTTCAGCCATCGTGTTTTGTTTTTGGCTTCTTTATGTTTAATGTGAAGAACAGTAGGTCACGAGCTCAAATCTCCGTAATATATCACGGCCCTCCATGGCTGAGAGTCCAAGAGAACCGAACTGGTTGTGGTCTCTCTGGTTGTATGGGCTGGCATTCTCCGTGTCCCCTGGCAGTCACCCACTATATGGAGCTTTTGCCAAGCAGAAGAGCATGTACAGTGACAGACTTTTCTTTTACAGAGCTGCTCTACTGACGGACTCGGGAAATCCTTTGTTCCCAGGGCCATATGCTGGTTTAACACCTCTTTACGGTGCCTGGGGACGTGACTGGGATTCTTGGTCGTGATGGTACCTCAGCATCTACTCATCTATGGTTAGACATGGAGCTCTCCTTCGTAACAGACTCACTTTTCAGTCATATTTCATCATACCCTAATCTGCATTGACTTTCATTACCCCAGTCTTGCACACACACTTTTTGCACTACTGTCACTTTTATTTACTATAACTCAGCTGCACATCTTAATTCGCACTATTCTGTCCACCGCCAATATTCATTCTTATTTACGTTTACATTACTGCCGATATTTGAACATATTCGTCGCATTTTTCACAAATATTTTATATATTATTTTCTCTTAATCATTCTATTAAAGCATGGGGGCAATGGTGGCTCAGTGGTAGACGTTTCGCCTGCCTTGCGAAAAGCCCAGGTTCGATTCCCAGGAAGTACAAACCCCAGCCGCTGGAAGCAGTGCTGGTCCCATCAGGAAGGGCATCCGGCGTAAAACCTGTGCCAAGCTTGTATGTGCGGATCGGATGGTCCGCTGTGGCGACCACTTGACGGGAACAGCCGAAAGACCAACAACATTTCTATTAAAGCATGGACCATTTTTTTTTTTTTTCCTTTTTTGGTTGACTTTACACTGTACATGAGTAGAGATTTGCAATTGTGACTGTATGCCTACTGTGTTACTATCCTTGCTACTGGATGTTTGAGATCGATAAAGTATCCATTCATCCATCACGTCAACACCAGGCCAACAGTGCGAGATCATGTATGCAGATGAGGTATAATAACATTCCTTCCAATCCTTAAAACAGTGGATGCAAGACAGAAAGCCAGGACTTTGCAACACACACACACACACAAACGCACACATTCACACACATCCACAGCCTCGTCCACACCTAGAGGCAATTTACAGCACTCAATCCAGCTAATGATCGGGTTTCAGAGAGTTTGAGGAAACCGGAGAATCCGTCATTTGTTTCTGGTTGTAACACCTTTTAATGAAGCTCTGCACCAAAAATCCCGACCTTAACCCAATCCTGAAGGGAAATCAACAGTATCCACATGTTAAAGGCCATTTCATTATTTCATATCTTTTTTTTTTTTTTTTGCTGCGTTGGCTTAGACTGTGATACGCAATTCAGTGCCACATGTTTATAATAATATGACTCCAGAGAATAAGAAATGCACGGCCACGTCCACAGTCTGCTCACATTTCCGACACCTGCTCCAAAACCCCAGGAGAGAGAGAGCGAAAGTGAGAGAGAGCGAAAGTGAGAGAGCTCGTATGGGGAAGCAGGTTCCACTCAGTGCTCTGTGCTGTTCTGATAAGAGACAGATCTAATGAATCCGATACTACAAGCACATGATGAGGATGAGAGGTGGCTATTTTCCTTTACTCTCTTCCTCTCACTTAGTAGCCATTAATCACATCCTCTCTCCTCGTAATCTCTCATCATTTTCTTTTCTCCACTTTTTTTTTTATTTCCCCTCCCCTCCAAGAGCTGTGGCCTTCGCACAGGCCACCATCAGCAGAATCAAGGGCGGCGAAAATTCAATTACAAACCACATAACAAACTAACAGAGACCTTAGGCCCAGTGGAGCTGAAAGAGACTTGATTAAAAAGCGTTTGTGAAATAACAACATAAGAGGTGATGATCACGGGACCATCAAGGCTTATTTAACTCGTGCACTTGATATACACGAACAAATCAAAAGTTCTGTTGGTTTTTCATTACTGCAGTCGGGAAAGTTTTCCTAAAGGCTTGATAACACTTTGGTATGTTAATCAAAACATAATATACCAGCGAGATTTTGCACAGCAAGCCAGGGCATAAAAAATATCACTCTATTTAATTGTAAGAATTAAATTTTTCAGGCCATTAGAGCAAAAAATTCAGTAATATGAGCTTGTTCTCTGACAAACAATAACCATGTACAGTACAAAAATAAATAAAAATCCCCATCATCATCGACCTTGAGTAAGCTTATGTAAATCACTCTTTTTTTTTTTTTTTTTCTAGAAGAGAGTAGTAAGACAAAGTGTATGTTATTGATAGCCTGCCTACTTTAATTGTGTTTTTTTTTTATAGTGTTATTTGCAGTTTCTTAAATGAAATAGAATATGGAGGATAATGAAATCACATGATTTCCGAAAATCTCATCAAGCCGCTATTCAACAGTACCTGAACAAAGAGACATGCGACACCATCTCTAACATTAAATGATTTTGGGTTATATTCAACTCTTTCAGATAACACTCTTTTGGCAGTTTAAATTGTTTTAAGGAGCTTCAGACACATAAGGGATTGGGAAATTCTGAACTCGCAAAAATGATTGTCTCCTGTCTCCCGAGTCACTGCTGTGCAGGTGTGAACGTATGACATCAACTCATTTAAACCTGCGGTGCAAGCGAAAACAGATGCACCACTTGTGATTTGCTTGAAAGAAGAGCAACATGCAGTAATTCAATTTTTTTATGATCTGAGGTGTACCTGGTGCCGAAACAACTCACAAAAGAGAATAAATGGAAGGGTTTAGATATCTGCAAACAAATTTTGGACTTGATACTCTAAGGAAGGTGAAAGTTACTGGTGACGAGACATGGACTCATCACTACGAACCTGAGAGTAAACGGTAGAGTATGGAATGGATGCATCGTCAAACTGGAAGAAGAAGTTCAATTCAATTCAATTTGTATAGCGCTTTTATCAATTGTCATTGACACAAAGCAGCTTTACACAATCAGAAGAATTGTATGGAAGTTTGTATGGAATGTGAATGTGTATGAATCAAAATGGCCAGATAGTCCCTGGTGAGCAAGCCGAGGGCGACGGTGGCAAGGAAAAACTCCCTGAGATGGCAATAGGAAGAAACCTTGAGAGGAACCGGACTCAACAGGGAACCCATCCTCATTTGGGTGAATCAGAGAGCAGGAATTGACCTGCATTCATACTGTGTGTGACGTGAAGTGAAGACATCCGTGCATTCGTGGCTCGTAGCTCAGCCTGAAACTATTTTTAGTGAGTAATAAGAAAGCTTGCTGACATATGGACAAATGTAATGAAAAGTTAAGGGATAGTGTCGAAAAATGATGTATTTGTCTTTTCTAAAAGTAAATAAGTTCTACAGATGGAGTGCGGATAATTTTTGACTAACCCTCGTAGCTACTGGTCGCACGCTGAAAACCAATGTTCACTAAGTAACGGTTAGTTAGTAGTTGAGCAGGAAGTTTGATCAACTGCTTTGATGGGTATAATGTTCAAACTAGATTTTGAAAATATCAAATCCCAGAATTACCTGAAAGTTACTGTACATTCAGTATGTTGTTGTTCATTGCAACATCATTACAAAATTCTTACAGATTTTGCTCAATAACAAGCAAAATCCGTGGGTTTCCCCTCGCCAGGCTAGATAAGGACAAAACCCACAGGCTAGCCTGATGCTGAACTTCCACCGGGCTCTCAGAATGTAATGCTGAAGCAGACAATAAAAATCCCTTGATCCACATGAGAAGACAAAAATGTCAAAAGGGAATTTGAAGCACTGCTGACTATCGATCTGTTGCCCGGGTGTGTATTGATCTACTGTCCCTCAATGGCCAGCATGCACATAAAGCCATCCTATCAGACGGAGTGTGTAATGTCTCGAGACAGCAATCTGCCACAGAGTTCGCTTATGGAACCATCCAACTAGACCTTGAACAAAAGGGCTAAATTATGATTATTAAAATGCCACTTTAGTTAATGACTTGCTTATTAATACTAAGAAAGCAAGTCTGTGGATCAAGCCGGCCCGAAAATAAATGTTTCTCTTTTACAGTTTTTTAAAATATATTTTTTATATATTTCTGACTCACGTAATATTTTATGTAACTGCAAACAGGAATAACATGATTTCACTGCGCACTTTCTTTGATACTGACCGACCTTAAATAAACCATGAACGTTAAATAAAAGTGATCTGATGTGACCTGGACCTGCAGTAACATTTAAAATCTTTACAGTGTGCGAAACGTTTACTCCTTGAAATGCAGCAGTGCTCCCCATGCCACGCTACGCCAGCCAGAGTAAAGCAAAAAAAAAAAAAACAAGGATTCGGATTAGAATCATTTTAATGCACCGCTAACAAGTACGAATGCAGATTAAACAAGCTTCATTTTGCTGGAATGCCACCACCACCACCAGCACCACCCCCACGGCATTTATCACAGAAATGTCAATGCTACTGGCACTCTCAGAGGATGCTGTAATTGATACACTGCTGAGAAAACTGCCTTGGTGACTAGTGGTGCTGTGGCCTAAAATGTGACATCTATTATATGTTCCATGCATAATTTCACTGATAGATGGTGCTTGGAGCAGTGCCTGGAAATCGTGGATCTAGAAATAATTTGGGGGAAAAAAAAAAGAATCAGGCAAATCTACAGTAAGTCAAATAATAAACTTAAACAGATTCATATCCCATTAGCCATAATTCTTTTACATGCTGCCTGTATCTATGGCAGATGAACAGTGCGCCCGGTCAATAGCACTCTCTGACACAGCAGTTCTCCTGGGCCGCGGTCAGTAGAGGAGAATGCGACCCGTCGACTCTTTTCCCACTGTGACATTTGAAGAAACATCATAATGAACTCGCTACAAAACGAATTTTGGGTACGCTTGTATAAACAGGAACGATACCAGGTGGAAATGGAAACCGGATTTAGTTATTCGGAGTCGCTGGAAAAAGGTAGCACTGCCGGGGAAATGTGCCGTGGCATAAAAGATGTACTTAATGAAACAACTGAACAAGTACTTGGAAAGGAGGGGAGAAGAAGGAACAAACCATGGATGCCAGAGGAGATGCTAGGGCTTATGGACATTTGGACTGAAATCATTCTGATTCCAGCTTAACTGTTCACATGGAGGCTGAGTTGATAAGATGTGTGCTTACTAGCTCAAAGCATTAAACCGTATTATAAGATTTCTGACATGCATAAAGTTGTGGAATTTGTTGCTGAAAATATAACAATCATTTCATTTAATATGAAGCACTGTAAACATGACGCTCTTACATTCGCAAATAAATTCCTGGTGAGAACTTCATGGACGCCTCAGTACATCATACAACCCCGCCGAATATTTTCTAATCAAATAATTAAATAATTGTATTTTTTTTAATTACCTAATTTAATCTGTGCTAAAGTAAAAAAAAAAAAAAGCGCAGTGCACTGCTGAATCTCACATATGTAATAAGTAATTAATGTGATGCATGGCGTCATAAATATTCTAACCTTTGAATTCCTAAATGGGAATACATAATTCATTATATCGATACAACTGGGATGTAAAAATAGATTTTTTTTATTTTTTATGGTAAAAATTCATTGAGGAGTGTTTACACTCCTGGCAGACCTCTTGACAGAGAGTGAAGGCCTCTGGGCTTCTGGATGTAAAGAGCGAAATATTCAAATGAGTGACATTTCACGGAAAAACAATCACAGAGAGAAAAAAAAAGGAAATGTCAAGATCTGGTGTCTTTGCTTGCTGGGCAAATCCTCCAGGAAGGTACTGCACGTTCTTTGTGTTCATGATGTGATCTCCAGCATGAAGAAGCACAGGGCTTAATTAAACTAAATTAAAAAAAACATGGATAACCTTAGTGCGATTAGATTTTTCCAGGTAAACAGGTAGTAAAGCTGTAGTTTTTCTTGTGGAGCACACCTTTTGTCTCTTTAACTAACAAATACAAATATTTTGGTAACCTTGTTAAAATACATAGTGAATATTTCAGGTGCATTATACACATTAAAGTTCTTGTTGTTCCAGATACTCTTCCCCACTATTCCCATCTTGGTCTTGGGACAAGGATACCCTTCATCCAGTGGCTACGTTTGGGCACTGGCTTTAAATCAAACCCAGGACTTGGCATGGCAGGTGAAAAGCCGAACACTGAGCCTTTAATACCCGAATTATACATATTAAATTAACTAACATAACAAATGTACATTACCTTAAGTATACCACCCAAACAACGAGGAAAGCTCTTAAACAGGATTTGTTCTGACAATGTATGCAGACTGTCCATAAATGCTGTTTAGTCTCTCTAGAAAATCTCTTTCAATAATGTCACTGAGCTCAGCACCGGCTTTGTGCCTGCTCAGAAAAACCACCCACAGCTGCATTAACAGTGCTTATGATTATTCCAAGGGCAAAATAAAGTGTGTGTTTCCCCCCACATAGAAGTAACTATATGCTTTTCACGAAGCTTATGCATAATACATTAACGGAATGCGGATGAACAGAGTCTGTACTTCCAACATTATGAACATCACGACATTTCTCAGATTCTCTATTCCCCCTTCAGCACCTCATCATAGATCATGTCTTTCCGTCTAGCTGTCTCTGTCTCGCTCCCCTGAGGAGTTCTCGCTTGCAAGCCGGTTGCTCTTCATAATGACAAACACCCACTATATAGACAAACGACACACCTGGGACCCTGGTCTGTCTCTCTATGACGCTAAACACTGTAATGTAGCGCTCCTAACCAACCATTGGGATTCATTGGGATTAATCCAGGTAATGTCCATTCTCTACCTGGTGATGAGCAGTCCACTGCCAACACAAAGAGCTAAATGAAGGTCTATAAATAGAGCTGGGGTGAAGAGGAGCTCTTGTGCTTCTTGTGTGTCAATATTTCTAGGTGTGTGTATGTGTGTGTGCTGCTAGAGGATTTTCAGTCTTTCCCTAAAGTGCTTCAGTTGATTTTCAGAGCAATATAAAAAAAACAAGCTAGATGATAAAAGGTATTCTTGTAAGTCTATAGAACATTTAAAATGCTTTCCTGAAAAAGCAAATGATTACAAATAGCTGATTTGAAGTCAAATACATACTTCAGTACTAAACATTTAGAATTTTTTTTTTTAGATTTAACTGCGATTTGAAGGACTTTTACCAGTAGACATTGCAGCTTTACATAAACGCGGATGTACGGTAGATTAATGAGCAAGCTGGAGGTGCCACTGGCGAGGACAAACTATTTGAGACAACATAATGAAGAATCCTTAAGAGGGACCAGATAAAACAACTGTCTGGTTCTGGTGACACCTGATAGTGGAATTATGACTCCCTTTCAGTATAGCCGTCTTGTCCATATTATCATCTGGTCAGTATGAAAATATTCCAAATAGGAGTCGTGGCATGAGCACGGGACAGTCTTTGTGATTGGAGAAGGTATTGGGTTAAAGTGTACAGACGAAAAATATATACAGTATACTGGATAGGCACATAGGTAATATATAGAGATGTCCACTATTTTTATTATGGTCACATGATAACATCAGTGATGGAGCGACTACTGAGATTTTTAGAGAGCAAAACTTTATACAACACATTATAGTATTGTTATTGTTGAAGTGCGTTTACATTTTTGGGCTCCTTTGTAGTATCAGGAAGTCCTTGGTGATTTTTGAGAACTGCAAATCTTAGGGGTAAAATCTGTGGGTGGATCTCCAAAATTCACAAGTCTATACATGCCCAGGACCTGCTTTATCCTGATCAGGAGCATCACACATGCTCATCCATACAATCCTATGGGGCAATCAAGGAGGGTCCTTGTGCAGGTGAAACCAAAGTACCAGAAGAAAAACTACATGGAAATGGGGAGAAGATGTAAAACTCTGTACAGACATTAAGTCAAGCTCAGGATCGAACTGCTACTCTTTGGGCAAACCTACTGTACTGTACATATTGCAGTAATATCCAAAATGGTAGTTTTTCACATCACTAAAATTTTGTAGTTTTTCTTTTCGTAGCATATGCAGGTAGGAACTTTGTTTGTGAGCATGGAACTAAATAATGTTTTACACGTGCCACAGAACCGTTTCAATCAATCGTGCGGATTTGATGCTTGACCATGTCATGCACAGAACTAAGAAATTTCATTTGAAATCCCAACCCTGTACTGGCGCTCCGTCATTCGCCTGGGCCACTGAGATTGTATCTTTGTGTTGTTCACATACGCTAACACACTAGGCCTGTCGGTTTGCCATTCAGCGGCTTGCAGGGTTATAATCAATACATTACATTAAAGACCCTTTGCACACATAAAAATCATGTGAATAGGTTTTGAAAGTTAATTATTAGAAACTATGAAAATTCTCATCCTTTTATACACATCAGACACACAAACAGTACAGTGCTGTGAAAAAGCACTTCGTCCTGATTTTTTTAAAAAAATCGACATTTGTCACACTTAAATGATTAAGATCATCAAACTAATTTTAGAATTACACAAAGATAACCCAAGTAAATACAAAATGCAGTTTTAAAATGATGATTTTATTAATTAAGGGAAAAAGGCTGACAGCCCCCTTGCTAAATTAGGAACTTGTGTTAAATTTCACTAAGCCTGATTACTGCCAGACTTGTTGAATCTAGAAATCACTTAAACATAATCTCTTGACAAAATGAACCAAGGTTAAAAGATCCCCAAAAGCAACACATCAAAAAATCAGTAAGGGGCAAATACTTTTTTTTCGCAACACTGTATGCACACAAGAAATGATCCCCATTTCTCTCAGGTCTGTGAGATAACGGGCAGCTTAACCTAATCCATGAACTTTATTGGCCTTTCAATCAAACAAAGAGCTAAGAAACGTCCTGCCACCTTTGTATAGAACCGAGGCTTGAGTTTGTGCAGGGAGCCAAACAACAGCTGACACTTATTGCCTTTATTGAGTGTGGAGTCAAAAAAAAACTACTCTCTCAGGGACACTGAAGACTTTAAGCAATATTTTTAGCACAATAAACTTCATACTGCTAGCCTACCTCAGGAACAAACAGAGCTCGACCTAAACATGAATTCTGGGTGAATTTCTCTTGAAGCTTTAGCCAGGCTCCATTATAGTACTGATGATTGATGATTTGATCTAGGAATACTGTGCCATTGTTATTTTGTGTAAACTTTTCATATGTTAGGTCATCTAACAATTTAAAGTATGTCAAAGCTATATAGTTGAATATAAATATATTGAATATAAATTCACTTTGGATCAAAATGGCACCAACATTATCTCCTCTCAAGGCAAATATATATTACAGTCTTTTTTTATCACTGCAAGCAAAGACATAAAAGTCTCGTCTTGCTTCTTACATCTTATTTTTCCTTCCTTCCTTAGACATGTTTAGAATTTAAAGGAAACAAAGAATTCAAACCCACATGGGCACTAAAACAACATGCAAAACTATGCAGGAAAGTAGTTGGAGCTATTGGGTGCGATACTACATGCTTAATCACCAAATACGATATGTTTTTTTTAATGGCTGAATTAGACATGCAATAATTTAATGAAAACCTAATTAAAGTGCATAAGATAAGTCGATATCATTTCACCTTAACACTCCTCCTCATTTTAACCTCATCTGTTCCTTTTACCAGGTACCCATCTCTACCTACGGTTATAATAAAACCTCAATTATATTCATCATACCAACTCATACTGTAGCTTTTTTTTTTTTACCTGGTTACCACCCGCCCCAGCAGGAGCTCCAATGTTGGACGTGCAATGTACAGTCGTTTGGTCGCGACAACGTCCCAATGATGTCTCAAAAGCTGAAATTCAGAATGACTTTGTTAAAATGACGTCGAGTTCAAGTTGAATGAACGACCCAAACACAAAATTGCAAATACAACCTTAAAACAACAACATTTTAACCAGAAATTTATGCTGATTAACATCCATTCTCACAACACCTGACCACAATCATGGTCTCTTAAGATCCTAACAAGGTTTAGAGATAGGGACAAACACAACAACTTCCTGCACACAACATTTGTCTCTGTCATGCATTTCTTAGCGTTGTAAAGTTACCTCTCTGTGTAATTTACTGTAAGGATGTACTACGGTGTATGTGGTACTTGTTGTTAGGTATAAGTATCATAGTGTTGTACCTTGAAATCCAGTGGTAAGCACACAGCGCTCCAACCCAATGCTTGCAGAGCCAAGCAACGTATGAAACAATCTGCCCTTATTCCAACTACGTCCGGCAAACCAGCTTAGCTATTGTACTGTAACCCTGGTTTCCATTCAGTCATGATACTCGCTGATCTTCATCTTCGGAGCGAGGAATTCCGTACATTCGCAAGTCCAGTACCCTAATACGTGTTTACGCAAAACAATTTCACCAAGAGAACACCACATCTTCCTGTAGGTCATTTTGCAGTGACAAACAACCTTCTCAGGTCTCTGCGTTGTCAATCAGAACGCAACAGAACAGGGGTGGCCTCATATTTTAAACAAACAATTAGAACGACATCTAACCTTCTCCATGCTCACAGCTAGATGTTAATTAGTACCCTGTAAGTGACTGACGCGCATAAATCAGCTAATCAGGATTACATGCGCAGGAAACGCACATGCTCATGTACTGTAGGAACAGTGATGCATCAGTAGAAGGAGACTGAATGGAGATGTTGACGGAGCAAACCTTGGCAAGGATTGAGAGCTCCTGCCTAATTAGAGAGCTTGTGTAATAAGACATGGAATCTGCTGTGCCGTCATCCCTCTCTTTAAATGAACAGATGATTAAATAAAGAGTGACCTCTAAAGCCCATATAATCAAATCTGATTCATCTTCCTATGATGTGGATTGAGCTGTTTCCTGAAGGGTTCTCCTAATAGTCCTTCTGCTTGATATGACAAACTGGAGTGAGAATGCTTTTATTATACAGTAATGTATAGTGAAATCATGGAAATGCTACTGAGTGACACTTTTCCTTTCAGTAGCTCTGAAAATGCCCAACTCTTTTTATTCAACTGCTGTTCAGCAGCATTAAACATGTCACCTCTCTATCAGTTTCTATTCTGTCCCTGGCTGTAACGTTGAATTGTGTCGGAGATTGTTAGAATTAAAGGAGGAAATGTTCAGGAACTGAAGTGTATTTTCCTTTAAAAGTACATGTCTATAATACCACCATCCTCACATGGTGGCAGACTTCAAAGGAAAGAAAGAGGGGAAAAATATAAATAAAATCAACCGGTTCACTATAAGGGTGTTGAGAGATAAGGTATAATTTATGACATAGCACGTAGAAAAACAGCCGGCTGAGGTCTCATTACTGCACAGCGAGGGTGCCTGATCACTTCTGGTGCTAGTCACAGACCATCTGCTTTAATCCCAGAAGCACATCTTAACCCTAGCCAAGCTTTAATTAACCTAGCGTACAGTATTTCTGACCTACACAGTAAATAAATGAAATGGCAAGTGGTTAAGACACTGGACTACAGATCAGATGGACAAATTGGTTATCAGCTTGGTGATTGGTCAAAGCTCCACTGCGCTGTCCTTGTGTTTCAAGAATAAACGATGGTAGATGATGTAATGTAATACAGTAGCATATGGTCAGTGAGTTATCCAGCGCATTAATGGAGAAGGGAAGCAAAAAAGGTTATGATTATTTTCATCTTCACGTCATGTTTGCACCATCAACAAGTCAGCAAGTCACTGGACGATGTTTTGGTGCCCGATGTTTTCTCACCACGGGCCAATCGATACGATATCATGATACATAGGTGCCAAATCGGCAATTCTGTGGCAGTAGTATTACGAGTTTATAGATTTCCGGATTAAATATAATTTTTTTTTTTTTTTTTAAAGATTTTCTCAGCTAAAATTTTCTCCTACCACCTGGGATGCTGAGTTGCTATTATAAAAGTGCACCACCTGCAGGATTAGAGAGGAATGGCAACATTGTACCACCTCAAATGTGAACATACTGTATGTAATGTAATTTACAGTAATAGAGCAGGATCATATTTTATTAATTTGTAAAAAATAAAGCAAATAATACATTTACTTCTGGAGACATGCAATAATACATGAAGGGATGTTTTTATTTTTTTTTATTAAATATATTGTTATAAAAATTGCCAGCAAACATCTACATTGTAATACGTTTCGTGCATTATAGACATGCCTTCCTAAATTTTAATATGGCATTTTTAAATGTAGGTAAAAATGCCATACATACAGTAGATACTTAACAAAAAAATTTGTTTAGCACTGGTCAACAAGGAGTATGATTTTTTTTATTTTATTTATCTAGTTGTTGAAACTACTTGCTCATTTTGGAGAGATGAGAAGAAAATAGGACAGCACAGACATGAAACCCGCTTGTCCCAGATGCCTGGACTAGTGACATGGCCACCCAGGTAAGGTAAAGGAAAATCAATCTTTAGCACTTTCATCCTACTCTAGTAATTTTAACCTAATCTCTATCCACAGTTTTGTAGAGTATGTGCAATTATTACAAACAAGAATTTCAACACATTTATATGTACTGAGAAGAGACAATAATTGGACAATAGGCAATCATTATGCCTGAAACTCACTCATAATTAAGTTCTAAGGGCATTTGTTGAATTCTGATAATAAATACTTTAAAATGCGAAATATTTTTTTCACTTAGTCAAAGGCATAAATAAACAAAGCCTATATATTCACTCCATAAAGGTACAGTACTCCCAACACTAACGCCCTTGATTTAAACTGCTTTCAAAGATGCAAACATTGTTTTATTAAAGATAACACTTAATAAATAAGCACTTACAAATGGTACCTTTATATACTGTAGATGGTGGCCCAAAAGTCTGGATTTACAGGGGGAAAAAGCCAATGCTGTAAATTTGAGTAACAGCTTCTCTATGGTGTTTACATTACCAGCCTGAAGCGACTCCATTCTGATTTTTTTTTTACCTTCATGTGACACAGATCAGATTTTTTTTTCGGGCTGTCTGATCGCACAAATATGCTGTTTTTCAGATCAAATCTGAGTCAGATGTGGTCCAAAATCTGATATACAGTATATCCAATACTTGTTAATGCGGCTTGAATGAAAACTGGCAGATCGGAATCCATGCGACTTTTTGCCTCTGTGCATGCCTGGGCAACAGGGATTTCATAGCAACGCTAACAACGGCTGCTGAAACAGGTAAAGTGAGACATCTGGCTTTCTTCCTTCTTCAGGATCTCAACAAATACAGCCGACTACCTGCTTGTTGTCTTACAGAGCAAAACCCCCAGCATATTTTGGCTAAAAATGCATTCCTTGTTTGAAATGAATCAGTGGTCGCACAAACTCATGACGTGTTTTAGCCCAGATGCTGCGAGCAAAGACGCATCAATGGGAGCATTTGTTTCAGAGGACAGAAACATTCACTGTAATTGTGAATGTGTACCTGATTTACATGACAACCAAATCCGATCTGACCAAAAAATCGGAATTGAGCAACGTGGCTTGTAATGTGAACGCAGCCTATGTGAAGGTCTTGTGTACATGAAGACAAATAATGCTTGATTTTTGATTGTTAGTTTCGAAGCTATTTTTGGGTTTGACATAAAACTAAAATATATCACATTTGTTACAAGAAAAAAAAAGCCTAATGAGCCAAACGTTTGTGCCACGCTGTGGTTTATTGTATAGTATATTCCTAACTGCAGCTTAATTATAACCACAGGCTAAAAAAAAAAAAATCCCTGAGAAACTGCCTCAGAACTGTGTGGGCATGTCAGATTGCATCCTGATTGCATGTCAGATTGCATCTGTCGTCTCCCCGACATCGTAAACAACTAATGAACAGCGCTGATGTTAGAATAATGTGTAGGAATGACAAAGTGAAGTTTCCACTGTGCTCTTGTTTAGAGACTGGTGAGTTGGTCTATCTTTCATATTTTTCGCGCCATGGTGCCTGTTGGAAGCAATAAACGAATGTAATACCGTATGCACTCCAGTGCTGCTTCCCCTTCAGCTACTGTACTGCACTGCAGTGTGTAGGAGCAGCGTGTTATATTATATCTGATTTAATAAAAATGAATTACAATTAGCTTTAATGGCTTCTCATTTTACTGCCTATTATGAGGCAGCTTCAAACAGCTTATTAAGCATTTATGTTAGAGAAGCTTTGCATGATCAGGTTTTCAGACGTTCGTTATAAGATTTTATCATATAAAGGGTTTTTTTAATCACTAAATGTAAATCAGCTGTGCTCATGACCATGTTTGGTAGGTAATGAGTGTCTGAGTATGAAGAAAATCAATCAGTGTTACTGAAACGTCTGTAAATCTGACACATTGTTCATTTAAATTCAGAATGAAAGCTATAACGAATGGGAAGAAGAAAAATATGAGAATATGTTGGCAAAGGCTTTAAAAAGCCAAAGATTTAGAATTACTTTACAAATCTCTCTGACTGAAGAATTCATGAATAATATGTTACCATACATTTCACCTTCAAAATGACCTTATAGACTTCGATTATAATGATTTTTTTTTCTTTCTTTTTTTTTTCAATTAAACAGGTTTCCTGTTCTTTGTCTCATGGCAAGACAAATGTAAAAAGCTGGCAATCCTACATACACCTATGAACACGCTGGATAAGGATTAGGTTGAAAATGCTTAAGGTTTCCTTTTATTATAATTGATTATGGCCCACTCACAGTTAATATATTATAATTTGTATTAGGCTAACGGATGTGGTCTGATGAATGGTGCTTTAAATGCATCAGAACAGAAATTTATATATTTCTACCTCTAGTAGGTCTATTTATAAGTGTTCACTCCACTATAATTATGACTCAGTACTTATTGTTAATTCTGTTCCACAGTAAGAATTGCATTGTAATATAAAACACAGTTGTGTGTGTGGCCCAGAATCGGTTTTGTAGATCCTTAAATTAAAATACATATAATATAAAGTCTCATGCGGTAGAGTCACGTATGCCAAAAGAGCCTAGAATAGAAAATAGCCCAGAAATGTTGACTCTCTATTTTTCCTTTGACCTATGGCCAAAAGGATCTTTAACTCTCTGGGTTGAGACTGTAGACTGGAAATTTTAAATAGGACCAGAATAACCAAGGTTGCTGAAAAACATCCTACTTTCCTTATGATCACATTATTTGTTTGCAAGACCAGAGCACCAATCACATTTTAGATTGTATTAGGTGTAGATTTAAAACGATAAACCATATTGTTTTGATGTGAGACGGTCAAGCATTTGAACGTGTCCAAAGAAAAATCATGATTATTAAAAAAATAGATCTTTAAGAAAATTAAACATGCATATACAGTAGTATTGTGCAAAAGTCTTGAGTCACCCCTCATATTAAATTAAATGATGTAGAATAAATTAAACAAATGCGAACAAATGATTTACTGTGACAGGCTACAAAGTGCTTAAAGATACAATTTAAAAACTGGTTGTTTGTGTAACAACCTCAGCAACAACCTCATTTCCGCTCTTGTCTGTTTCGACCACTCAGCGTTCAGCATCATCAGGATCCTGGTTTCTCACTGGTTATTTATTTAAGTTAGATGTTTTTTTGCTTGAATGATTCATAGGTGCAATATATGACTTAAAGTAAAACAGGTACAGGCACTGGACTGAAAATGAGAGCCAAAAAAGTTCTTCAGGAAGCCTGGAAAACTATTTCTCAAAACTACACTAAAAATACAAGAAAGTCTGGCTCTTTGGAAGCAAAAAATGAAGACATGAGGGGTGACTCAGGACTTTTGCACATACAGTATATCTTTTATTTAAACTTAACTGACTACTGATGAGCACTCCAGTCACTCCTGGCAACCATGCCAAGACATCTCATGTTTTCTTCAATGTAATTTCTAGCAGATAGGGACCTTGATTAAAACTGTAGCAAGCAAAACCCTAGGCTCTATCTCGCAAACGACCTTGCTGTGATAGGGAACAAATGAGGACTGTGACTGAAAACTCCACGATTTCTCAAGGTCATTTCCACCTCAAACAAAATTGTTCTTTGATTTTTCTGCATCTCTCTCTCTACACATGTGAATAAATCAGAAGAGGCTCCCTTGATACAGGTATAGAACGTAGATTGGTCTCTATCAAAGCCTGAGCTTTTCAGTTCCTGCTATGAATAGTGGGAACAAAAGCGATGGCAGCAGAGGGACATCTTGCCTCATTAGGCTCCTGCTTAATCACTCTTCTGAAAGCATGTTGAAAGACGTGCAGCGCATCTGGGCAAAAGGTACCCTGCCTCTCTCACTTCTCACTTTCATTACACAACTCTTTTCATGTGGAAGCTTGGGCCTCACATTCATCAAAATGCTCATCAAGATAGAAACCTGATAAAAGATCAGTTTGTTCAGTAGTCTACCAGAAGTACCAGAGACACCCCTCAACCAGAACCTTTGATGTTAATAGGCTGATAAATGGTGGCAAGTTCACAAGCTTGTGTTTTTTTGCTGACTGTTTTACTGTGAGCACATATGCAACATGCGTAGTAAACACACCGCCAACTAGGACATAAGGAGCAGCTTGAATTACACATTTATGCCAATTTCTGTCATTTTTTATGTCACACTCTCGGTTAAGTTATAGAGCTTGTAACATGCCATAACAAACAACCTACTATCTATCAATCATTTACATTTTTTTCCAGCAGCACACAACAGTGACAGAGGGATATTGCCCATTTAGGAACCCGCCACTGACATAATAACCAATACATGTGAAATATTTTAAGCATAAACTGTGCAAAAGAGCTGAAACGGAATGTAAAGCATCTTGCTAAACCCTCCAAAACGACTGTGTTTCAACATTTTGTAGGAAGAAATCACGCAGAAGATCACTAGTATCCTGGGGATACTGGTATTAACATTAGCTACTTATTAAATTTACATAATATAGTTATTTGAGCTCTATAACATCAACTGACGCATACAAACATCACTTCATATTGACCGTATGTTTGCTAATACTGTATAACCCCTCACCACTAGCCACACAGCCCACTTGCTAGCTAGCCAAGATAATATTTGCTATCGCTAATGTTTGCCGTTTTGTTAATCCTTTAGAATTGATTAGTACTCTTAAATATACAGTACATTTATTAAACTTCTGACAGGACAGCATGCCAGACAGGTCATATTCATAGTTGTTCACAATCTTTAACAATAGCAAAAAAATAAAGGAGAGCTAACCAGACAGAATCTCTCGGATTCAGTTTTTCATTTTTGAACTAAAAGCTACTGTAGCGCTAACTTGACAAGTTTTTTTGACAGGATTTCTGTCATGTTCCTAAAGAAAATGACTAATTCTAACCTGAAAATCATATTTTAATGAAAGTTTAAAATCTTCAGTGACAAACTAGCTAACAGCTAACCTGACAGGAGGATCGTCATTGCTAATTGCTGCTAATGTTTACATGAATTAACCTGACTTATATCGGTCATTCATAGCTCCTCATGTTGTCTGTCATTCATTCACAACAGGAAGTGAAACCTATTTCTCACTTTTCCATTTAAAATAATAACCCAGAACATCTGAATCATAAATGGGATGCTGCAAAATACGAGTGCCACTTAATGTCAAAATGCTTTTACTAACATTTTACGCTTAAATCACCATTCGCTCTCAGCTGATCGGCCTAATAGTTCAGAATTGACTGGAATTATTTTTGTTTTAACTGTACAAATCCTTTTCTCATTTACGGTTCATTACTGGGAAAATTACATAGAGGAGCAAGCGTGTTGGGAGAGGGTGATGTACAAAGGTCATTTCCATACCCAATCTGAATAAATATGGAACTCGCACACACTGGATGCGAGTAGCACACTTATAATTACTGGACATAATAATTCTAGTACAATAGATGATGATCACTGTAATTGAAAATGACTTAACAAGCAAAGGACAGGTTACCGCTATTCAGTGTTTAGATATTTATAAAGCACATAGCAACAAGTTTATGTTTCCTTCAATGAATAAATGACGATTTTGTTATGTTAATCATACAATATGTGTGAAGAGCACAAGAGAATCTTGGGATACAGCCATACTGATATTGGTATTGATATTGGTACTGTGATTATTACAAATGCCCCAACACAGTGTTATACAAGGGCTGTAGCGACAGCAATGCAAAAAGTGGGCACAGCTTTTTGATTAATTTACGTACAGTATCAGTCAAAAGTTTAAACGCAAGTTTGGCTCTATTTTCAACATTACATTCAAGAACAATACTGGATTTGTTCAAACAATATCACATATGGAATTAGGTAATTAAGCAACAACAACAGCAGTCAGTAGTTATTTTAAGACACCAAGGTCAGCTGTTCTTGAACAGTTCTTGCAAGAACAGTATTGTCAGTTGCATTTGCAAAACCCATAATGTGCCATGATGAAACTGGTTCTCATGAAGTCCATCCCAGGAAAGCAAGACCAAAACTTACCCCTGCTGCAGATGAGAAGTTCATTTAGCATTACCAGCCTCAAGACTCCCCAATTAACAGAACCTCAGAATAGAGCTGTTATAAAGGCATTACAGAGCATACGTACAGTAGCAGACACGTCTCAACTGTTCAAAGGAGATTATTGCATATTTTGGATACCTTCAGCATTGTTTTACAATGTAGAAAGAAATAATCAGGGAAGACCATGGAATTTGAAGGTGTTTCTAAATGTTTGAGTGAATGACAGGGTGTGTGGAGATCAACTGCAACAAAGGGGATTTTTAAGAGGGTTTCGAGTTTCGAGAGTTAGGGTCAATGTTGGCACAGTGGTGGAGACTACAGTATGTTGAGTAGTACCTGTGCATAGAGGAACAGTTACTCTACCAACTTATAGTACAGTAGGTACTACCAACATGTAGAGTAACATTTGAACCATCTATATCAGTTAATAAAGTTCTGCCAACTTTTACCTTACTTTCAGTACAGCCCTCATACAAGATGACAGCCTCAGTTTCCTGATAAAATCTAATGGAATTTAAACAGCATCTTTGACAGAGGCCAAAGAGCAGTATGAGCAAGCATGGTTATTAAAATGAGCAGAATGTGATGTATATTGGTTGCAAACAAAACAAGTGTGGAGCAGTGAAGCAAGGATGCATAGTAGGGAAGGATGCATGCTGCATAGTAGGGAATTGAATCACTAGGGACCAGCCAGTACTACAGTATATCATCACGATACCTATCTGCCGATTCGATTTATATTGTTATTTGTATCCTGATTCTCAATTGTTTTTTTCTTTTCTTTTAAGATTTTGTTACAATTCTGAACAAACTCCTACCACACAAAATACCTGCCTGCCAGTGTGTGAGTAGTTTTGATCCCGTAGAATTATCAAGGACCTGCACCAAATAAGCTCCGGGTGGCGTAGAACTAAAGCGCTCGCCCTATAATCCGGAGATCGCGAGTTCGATTCCCGGGTGATGCTAGCTGATTGGCCGAGCTCTCTCAGAGGGGAGGGATGAGAGGTACTTAGTGCTTCCACATTAATCATGGCTCTACAGCCAATCTGGGGCATCTGAGCGCTCACGCAAGCGGAATGAGCAGATAGTGCTGTCCTCAGAGTGTGTTACGCCACACCCAAAGGTGAGTAAGTGAGAAGTTAGAAAAGATGCGGTCGGCTGGTGTCACATGGTTCGGAGGAAACATGTGATAGTCTTAGGGCCTCCTGACTGAATGGTAGTAGTAGCCTTGATATGGAAATGATTGGATATGACTAAATTAGAAAATCTTGGAAAAATCCCCAAAAAATGAAATAATATGGAGTCAGTGTGGCAATACATAACGGAATCGTATAATTTCTTTTCCCCAATCTCTAATGCATAGACTCTGTTGCTTGTGAGAGCACGCACTCTCTTTCTCCAGCGTATACACTTTGGTTGTGAGTCAAGGTACACTTCACTGCTCTCTATGATCATTTTAATGGCCACATACACTGATATTGATCTGCACTCAGCCACGTACATGCTTTCTATTGAAGACACGGTTTAAATACCATAACAAAAATTATTTGCTCAGCAAATGGTAGCAACCAATACAACCAAATGCTAATGCTAAACAGCTTGTCAATTTCGGTGTCGGTATCAGTATAACAGAAAACCTAAAAATACACACACACACATCTCATATATATAAATAAATAAATATCAGTGCAGCTTTAAGAGAAATATTCCATCACCTTGCCACTACAAAACTTTTCAACACTCATCTACATTCCCTTTGTCCATAACTATAGACACACTAAGGGCTTCTTTTAATGAACATTATTCTGTCTTCTCTGTTGCTCCATCTGATTTGCCTCCGGTACACGAACAGCCTAACAAAAATTCCCACTTATTCTGCTGACGTCAACTGTAGTCTGTGGAGACATAGGAGACCTTTCATAAAGATGACCTTCTGCTGTCTCCAAGTGGCAGCCGTTCCAAATCCTCTGCCTGAGAGAACAATCTTTTGATCAAGGTTACTGCTTTCTGTTGGTAGCGCGAAAGCCCCGCATATCCGCTGCTTGTTTGCTGTGAGCTTGGCACAGAACAGCGTGCTGATGATGTACAAAGTAAAATTATTTTTCTATGGAGGAAGCTTCTACAGAGGCTGCCAGAGATGCATCCCACCCCGTATCAGGAAGTTTAATAGCACAAACGCATAGCTCAGGCTGATTTCTCGAAACTCAGAGATGGGATGGGGAGGTTAAGGTTGCCCTCCCACACACCTGCTCCAGGCAGGTATCACTTCAGGCCTCAGGCTCACTTCTCTCTCTTCTGGGTTCTCTCTCGCATGCATACACACATTTACCAAGAGCTTGTATTAGGAACCTTTGCAGGACTTTGTCCCAGGTATTTGTACAGCGGCTTAATACCGTAGCATCAAATCACTTAGAAAATTAAAAGAACAGAATCGTGACTGAACGTTTGAGTGTATGTGTGGGAGAGTGTAAAAGAGACAAAGAGGGAGAGAACAGCTTGCATGCAATACTGCACGAAATCATTCTGATTCAATTTTTTTTTTTACTGTAGTGAAAATATTTCACATTGCCATTTTTTTTTTTTTCTCCAAGGATAAACATCACACCAGGTGTGAGACTTCACTTGAAAACAGGTTGGAGAAAACAGTTTGCTTCCTCTTAAAACAGCACACTGCAATCTAACAAAGGTTCCATCTAGCAAACTACAGGGATTTAAGTTTACCCTAGAACCCTTTAGCCCTAAAAGATATTATTCAGTAATTCCTATGAATTATTTAGTAAACATATTACAACATAGAAAGATCAGCTCGGTAGCTACAAGAGAAGTGAACATCTGTAGTCTGGAGACACAGGGAACTTCCTGGATTCATTCTTCCTGGTATCCAAAGTTAGGCCTGTCTCATTTCAGAAATTAAGTCAAAACAAACATGTCAATCATGATCACTAATTAACAACTTTATTATATTTGTATTTGCCTTATGCTATTTTTAGAATTAAGGTATACCAGTAATAATGCCCATATACAGCCATGTATTATTGCTGAATATATATTTTTTTAATCAAGGAAAGATTAGCTACTCATTTATAATAAAGCAAATAAAAATATGACAGCAAGCAATATATTATGTAAAAAACATATTTTCCCAGTGCTAATGCATTAAATCTTGTCACAAACATGAGCGAGAGCAGACTACATCCCCTGTAGGAGGAGGCGGAGGAGGCGAAAATCAATTTGGGCAAAAATTGGCTTTTTCTGCTTATAAAATACCTCAACACCCTAAAGAAATTAAAGTAACAATCTACCAAAGCAATCTAAAAATGTTCATTGTTTAATCTTGCTTTTATTACTCTGACTCATTCTCCACATCACTTATCCTGCACAGGGTCATCCAGGGTGGCAGTCCATCACAGGGCAAAAGCACACACACTTCCACATTATTGGCAATTTGAAAATAGCATTTAGCTTAATCTTGGTATTTTTGGACTGTGGGAGGAAACCCGAGTACCCGGAGAAAACTCACCAAACGCAGGTGGGACTCGAACCCTTGACCCTGAAGGTGTGAAGCCACAGTGCTAACCACTACACCACTGTGCTGCAAATCTTACCTTTTTATTTCTATGTGGTCATCATCTTAACAAATGCTGTACAAAACCAATCAGCCTGCCTAAAAATGTCTGTGTGATTTAGACACACAGTGGCTGTCACACTACCATTATGTAGAAGAATTGCTACATGCCAAACATATATCTAATCAATTCAGGTTGTAATTAGATAACAGATGCCAAATTGTTCAGAATGCACCATCACTGCAGTTGGAATGACGTCTTTTTCTCCAATTATATGTAACCAGTTTTCAAATGTGTGGTGTTGTTTTTTTACTTCACTTGTGGTTACAATACATAAATGAAAAACATATTAAATTCAGTAAAGTCTACAGTAATTTTTATATCTTTATACACAGTAGAAAATATATACATTACAATGAGTTACACAACAAAACAATGACGGTGCCAAAACTAAATCCTTTGACCAAGAATAATGCTGTAAAAAAAAAAAAAAAAGAAAATACAGCTGCAAGTAGTGATTAAGCTTTCAAGCACTTTCTGGTCCCATTCCTCAGAAACAGAGGATGCACAGGAACCACTGGGATCATCAGCCCTTAGCTTGATGTATCTAATTGCAATAAGACTAGTCATTGCTCAGAATTAGTCTCACGTCCTGTTTTCTGTAGCCCTCCAAATGTACTAATAAAGAAAAAGTTTAACATCAGGCCATGCTGCTAGACATAGGTATGTTCTGAGTATGGTGTGTAAAAGCATTGTGACAAATGGCTTCACTAGAAAGAAAAATCATATTCTCATGTTAAGCAGATGAGAAGTTATGACTTGAACTAATTTGCCATTTATAGCCACCTCTAGAGGTGCATTCAGGCAAAAAGCATCCTGTAGACACAGTGGAAGTTTGCTTGGCCTTCTGAAAGGTTACCTCGATGGTTCGAATTCAGTTGCAATCACCGCCAATAAACCTGATCTTACACATCGAATCTTGAATATCGAATATCCGCCTTAACAAGTACACCAGATGATTTAAACTTGACCGTAAAAAAAATACCTTCTATTTTTTTTATATGACCAAATATAGAACAGAAATGAACGGTGCCGGTGTATTTGCTAACACTTCTGCCAGTCACACGTCATTTTATCCGGGCTCTCAACCTGGCAATGTGACACCCTTGTTACTGAGATTTTCATTTCTCTCAAGCAGCATCCTTGAGATTGTTCCCACGTTCAAATCCTACGTGACTGTTGGTGCTGACGGGCTGTCCGTCTCGATCCTTACACAGGGAAGTGAAAACCATCAGCGGGGAGAGCTCTACTTGGGTAAGGGCTGCTGCTAAGTCTAGAGGTCCTTAACTAGAGATGCAGCAATCAAAATGCGACATCTGAATATACTGTATACATTTCAATTATATAAACTGTAATATGGAATATTCTTTCTATAGGCTCTTGAAAAATCTTTCATTACCTCTTTGTGATTGTCACAGGTGCTTCGTAAGTGAAGAAATTCCTATAAGAAGTGCAGCCGTGATATTAAAGCCAGTCGCTACTTGAAAGTGTTCACCTTAGAGAGGCACTCCACGGAAGACAATTTCATGACAAGAGCGGTTAATGGCACCGGGTGGCTGCAGGTCAGTAATTGTTCGCATTTGCGTAGATGATCCACGTTTCCTTTGAACATGTCTTCACGACAGTACAGTATAAAGTACATAGCAACAAGAACGGCAGCGACGTTAACCTCTATATCTATAATGAGCTCAAGCTGTGGCTTCTTGATTACATGCCTGCACGCAGCATGAGAATGCTCATTGGATAATACGCTCAGATTTGACGCACTGGCTTCAAAGAAGCCTTAAATGGATTTTTGGAAATGGCGTGCGCCATTCCGGCTCTGGGTTTTATGCCGCACGGCGCTGCGAGGGTTCCACAGCAGTCACACCATAATGAATATGATGAGCAGCATGAGCTTGGGTCTGTGCTCTTGCCTAAAGAAAATCTTTACAAGAATGTCAGCTCAAGATATTTAAAATGGTAATAAGATGAAAAGCTCTAGTGAAATTTACAGTGCACCAGATCTTGGAAAGGAAGCTTCTGACACCAATCCAGCTGCAGGTCGGTGAAACTAAAACAGACACCCTGGTGAAGGATGGTGTGAAATACACCCAAGTATCTTGGCACACCATCTAATGAAAGGAAACATTTATTTCTGTCACTTCTCTCATTGTTGAGTAGAGGACGATGAAATTGGAAGATGAAGAAAAGAGAGAGATGAAAGTAAATGAAATTCCTGCCAGGAAGGTTCAGAAGTACAGGCCTGGCACGAGCGTGATTTATGCAGCAGCACAAGCCGCCAGGTGTTCTGAATAGGGTCGCGATATCAAAAGACGGAAATGTGCATTCAAATTTGCTTTCACATTAACATTCTGCTTTGCATGTGGAGAAATACAAACCGTTTTCTTGGAGCACAAGACTCGAGCCTGAATAATTCAACCTCTGCAAACACAACCGTGCCCCTGATTGATACCGGCTGATTTTCATACTGCTTTTTAAAGAGTCACACGATATGAAACCCATTTAAACGTGTAGCCGCTTAACTAAACACACACACAGCGGTTTTGTGCTCCTACCATGTGTGTGCCACGGTGAAACGCCTCTGCTTGTGGATGTTGTTGTTGAGCAGCATGCGACGCAGCAGGCGTGGCGAGTTGCGGGGCGACAAACGGGGCGAGATGGCCGCAGGTGAGCGGCGGTGCCCGCGCGGGCGCTCCTGCTGCAAAAGGTTCTCCCTCAGGATCTTCACCAGGTCCTCGTTCAACCCCACATGCTTGGGCATGGGTGGCACAGCCAGCGTGTCCTGCTGTGCCATCCTGCAATCCGTCCGGCTCACTCGCCGAGGCTGTTAATCCCGTCCACCGGCTCCCAGCCCGCGCCAACGGGGGAGCAGGGCAACTCGGCAACTCCGTCTCTCAGCCACCTCCTCAGCACTCTGAGGCAAAAAAAAAAAAAAAAAAAAAAAAAAAACGGAGGGAGGGAAAATAGAACGGGAAACGAAAACGCAAAGGAGGAAAGGGCTCGTGGAAGAGCAGAGCGTGCCGGTGTTGGAATAGTGAGCTTCTGTCAGGATGGCAGCACACTGGTGTGGTGTGGTGCTCAGAGTGGGAGAGCAAGACATGCGGAGAGGGAGGGAGAGAGGGAGCGAGGGAGGGAGGGAGAGAGGGAGAAGGAGGGAGGGGAGAGAGCTGTCTGCAGCTTCATGCTGTGCCTTGACTGCAAGCTGATGCTTCGATAAAGATGTGTGACGGACTGCTGAATGTTTCTGCAGTTTTATTAAAAATCTCTAGACCCAGACATTAAAAAACAAACAACAAAAAAGCAACTAATCTAATCTACTGTAGTATGTCTACATACTCCATTGCTAATGCATACTTCTAATATAAAATTGCCCCTGACTACATTTTAATTACCAGCATCACATAATTAATTAAAATAAATAAGATACTAATCAGTTTATCCTGTTTACTGTCATCTGGGTAGCATGGGATACAAAATGAGACGCTAGTCCATCTTAATATAACTCTATTGTCTGTTTTTATTACCAACAAAAAAAAAAAAACAAAAAAAAACCCTGTTTCACAGAAATAAGAATTCTGGATATACATTAAAAAAAACGCTGGTCCAGAATGAGCGAGCTAGGGGCGACGGTGGCAAGGAAAAACTCAGAATAGGAGTAATTTCCAGTTCATTCTTCTTCAGTAATCACTTCATTATGATCATGATTGTGGATCAGGAGCTCATTAATGCCTGAGATGTAAAGTTTAACAATATTGCCTGCATCACCCCCCCAAACAAGTCCCCTGCCTTAATATTTCATTTGCCCGCCTTAAGCTCTCATTATGCCACGCATTCATCATGGCATCATGTTTCAACAAGATTATGCATCATCACAACATTCAATTCTGCCTAGAGTTGCATAAATCTTTACTGGAGACATTTATTGATAACAGGAGAGTTGAATCACTCCATAAAGGTTTGAGGTCTAGACATATTAAGGTCAGTTTATGTGTGAAAATGATTTCTCCTGCTCCCAGAGCAACTGTTTCAGGATTTGATTCCTGGAAGAAAGATTTCCCGGGAAGAAATCAGCCATAGATGTGATAACCTGTACGCGCCATCACTCAGACCACATGACTTTTCCATTGTTCTTTATTTCCACTGTCCAATCTTTATGCTCCTCCCACAGGCCCATCTAAAAAGTGCTTCTTTATGGCCACACAGCTGTTTAGTCCCGAACCTATTCGAGTCCTCATCACGTTGTGTGCGTATGGAAATGCTCTTATAGTCACTATTAAACATAGCTGTGATTTCGACTGTCAACTTTTTACAGTGCAACTCGCCCAAGTGTTTTAGTGGTCTTAACCTAATTACAGTTATTTCAGCAATCTCAGCAACTGTTTGCTTTGCTTGATGCAGGCCAGTGATTTAATCCTTCTAAAACAGTCAGAACTTTTGCACGTGCATGGGATACATCGCCCGGCATGGTTGTTGAGGAAATGAGACGCTCGCAGGAATGTTTTTTACATTTTGTTGTCCCACACAAACAGACAAACTGATGAGAGAATTAGATTTCCTCTCAGGCTCTCAGTGGTAGTTTTTCATTACTGTACTTGTCCTGTAACTAGATGCAGAAGGGTTCACACTACACTACACTACCGTGACAATATCAAGCATACTTGAAAACATCTGAGGCTCTGGGTTGCTCTGAGAAATAGGAAAATCACATCACTGAACTGTTTATATTTCAAGAGCACCGGCCACAGACGTGCATAATGTAGCTGTAGGAACTGTAGTGTGTAGTTTATAAAGTGACCCAAAATTTCCCATGAGTGGATAATCGAGGCTTCAGTTGTGAGTGGGCTTCAATCACGTTTTGGGGAGGTGGGGAAATAAAAAACATTATAGAGCCGGAAGTGAGTGTTATAAAATGATTAAATTATATTTATCATTTAAATTTTATACTGTTTATATTTCCATTAAGTTAAAGAGTTAGACATATTATTTAATCTTTTATTATGCTATGTTTAGATTTTTTATTTTTTTTTATCCTTTTAACTCACAGTGAAGAAAATCTTTTCTAAATGCCATTCTTTTTATTTTTATCTTTACAATTGCTCATACTGTTGACATAAATTACAGAGAAGCCATATACTGTACTACTATAAATAACTTTTTTTTTTTATACATGAGCAAATGACATACGAAACTATGGCAACAGCGCTTTTCCTCCCAAGTGATGAATGGTCAGTGGTGCATGACTGCCACTTCTAATTCAAGATTCAACCATACGAATTTCATAATGCTTCACACAATCCCTCGATTCCTCTTGCGTCTTTTCCTGACTACATACAGTATTTCAAATTTCAGCTGACTCACTTACCTTTGAGTCTGTCTGCATCCCAACACTAAGGTATCATTATTTAGACCCGAGCTTATTTCATTTCATTTCTGCAATAAGCAATTATTATCACATTATCACATTATCCATATCGGCGAAATAGCAAAGATTATTTTTAGATTTAGTTTATCAAAATGAAAAAGATTAACATTTTCCCCCTTGCAAAAAACTGTTCTTAACCCCACTGCTGGTGATCTACTTCATGGCCATGTGTCCTCTGCTCTAAATGCCTCGTTACATTTATCAGCTAATTAGCGAGCCCCTGATGAGCTGAATCAGGTGTCAGAGAAAGCACAATGCAGCACAATGAGTCCTCAGTACTTCAGAAGAGAACCGCTGTTGATGAGTGTTCTGTAAGTGCTTTGGCAAATTACCGGTCCTCAACAGCCTAACAATTTTCAGGCTACAGGTGTACTTTACTTTTGGCTGAGAACTATATGGTATTAATACAAAAAGAATTGTCTTAACTTTGTCTCTTCATTTTCACAGCATGAAAAATCTTGCAGCATAATCAAATTGTACCATTATACTGTATAAGTGTGGCTTCTTGCATCTCCAATGTATATTAAATTACACAAGCCTTCACTTCGGGTATTTCCTTACTCGATTAATCTGATTACAGTGTGTATTTTGTGGAGATTCACAGAGTTCTAGACAAACCATTAAACAAAAGACTATTTCAGATGAGACGTCTAGCGTTATTGATCTTCACTTCATTGCAGAAATTTGTGCGATTAGGGTGTTGGTATTAGATTGTCTTGTAACTTATCGTTATCTATATAATACACACTGCACTACAGTACTGTGTGAATTTCCTATGAATTAACCTTCATGGCATAAAGAAAACAAATCATGTACTTTATTCCTTAAACCGAAGGCATTTTAACTCTATTTTAATAAATATACATATACAGAATTTCCTTTTTCCAGCACAATGTGACAATTTATTTTTTGGTTGTGCAGTATAACTGTAGCCGAGTCCCTGCTATTCGATATCACCCAAGTGAGTCTGGCTCCTCTCAAGGTTTCTTCCTATTGCCATCTCAGAGTGTTTTTTCCCTGCCATCATCGCCCTCATCAGGGGCAATCTTATAATTAGAATTTCTATGTATTTCCTCACACTTTTCACACTCATTTCCATTTGTTTTTATTCTACAATGATCACTGCTAAAAGCTCTATATAAATAAAAAAGAATTCTATTGAACGAGCAAAAAAAAAAAAAAAAGATATGGTAACGTTGCAGATGTTGGGACACGTTGTATTGTAGCTGTTGGGTTTGTTTTGATGGAATGACATCCGAACAAAGCTGACAACATGACAATGGCATAGCATTGATCAAATGCTCCTAACAAAGTGCTGCATCAACCTATACAAATACCAAACCAAGAGTCTGAGCAGGATTTGAACCATGGTCGCTTTAGTAAGAGCACTGCGTGTTTACCCCGGGACTGCCAGGGAACAAGCCGGCAAAGCACTTGTGCGTTTTACTCATTCATTCAACGTCATCACAATATCAGGAGCATTTACAGGATTTGGCAGACACCATTATCCAGAGCGACTTTCATTTTGTCCCATTTGACATCTGAGCATTTGAGGGTTAAGGGACTTGCAGATGGGCCCAACAGTTTTCAAAAACAATGTTATCCCGACGCTGAAAATAACTGATATATAGTTGTAGTGACATGATCAGGGTTCCTTCCAAGATGTTGTGTAGATGAAGATTTCACGACAGTTTGGAATCAGGTTTTACTGAAACTATATTCTTTCTATAATTAAAACTGTACACTGTTCAAATGATTCCATGAATGACGATATAACACAGATTGCAAAATGCACTGTTTTTGTTCATGAATACTATCTTCTTTTAAAAATCTTTAGAAACAACACACAGCTTGCATTAAAAGGCAGCATCTATAAACATCCAGTCCCTGCGCTCTCTGCATCTTGATCCACCCCCAGTTGTTTTTTGAAGAGCGGAGCCCTTTTCTCGGGCAATGCAGGCAGAAAAGTAATTGGGCCTCAAAAGCAACATTGCTTTTAGTCAATAATGGGGTCAGAGTCAGTGCCGAGTCCCTGCGTTGTACCGTGTGGGCTGCGGTTGTTATCTGCACTTTTACCATGAGAAAAAAAGCCCATTAAACTCAAGAAGAAAGAGCATCATGAGGGCTTACTGACCTCACTGTACCTCACCCATATTGACTTCTTCATCTGTACAGTGTATAGAGACCAAACAACTCAAATGTCACACCTAGAGCAATATAACTGGGACATTGGGGTCACATGTGGAACATAGCCTTCTGAGATGGGGGAAGGAGACGATTACACAAAACATTTGTTCTCTACATCCCATCAGGTCACCAGATTTTCTTCCTTCAACAAAGGGCCTTTTGTTAAAGAAATACAACATAAAACCCTTGGCGTTATTACACATTATTCCCCTCTTTATTCCTAGAATTAAAACAATTTACAGACTTTCATTGATCATTATTTCAAGGCTGTTAAAACCTTTTTTAGAAACTAATGCAATATTAAAATAATGTAATATTCACGAAACATCAGGCCATTAAGCCCATATTAATCTGAGGCCTGTTTAAAAGAATCAGAACTACAATAAAGTGTTACTGTATGTGCTTGACTCCGTGTTACTGTGACATTGTTTATTGTAACATATTGTTTTTTCTAGATGTTTTAAATGGAAATGATAGAGCGGATGTCCTGTCATCTTTTTTTTGGATGATCCAGAAGAGACTTTTTTTTGTGATCTGTAACTTACAGAGGTAAGAAGTGATTCATTTGCAAGGCTGATTTCACATTAAGTGTGATTGTTTCGGATCGTGCACAGACATGATTGCCCTCCACCCCGACCCCCCCACCCCCGGCCAGCTTTCACATTAGCAATACTGTTCCGCAGCCAAGAACATTAGTGTATTCACACCCTCTTACCGTACATAGCAGGTGGAGTATGCACCTAGTTGGTAAAAGAGACTTCAATAAACACACAGAGGAGTTAAAGTAAGTCAACCTTCGGGCTATACCTAATATTATTGATATTTCGGAGAAAACGTCGACTGCGCTCCTCTCACCTACTTTAATGCTTTATCGGCTACGGTTCTGAGGAGTTCCGTGGATGAGATTGCCGTGGGCACACACTGAGATATCAGAGGAGATGGACGGGCATTGATTGCATCTCCTTGTAAACTTCCATGTTTAGATGTTTAGGTGACTTTCTCTAATTGATTCAAACCATGCCAAAGTAGATGGTTCTGTGCTTGAGTCCACCGTTTCAAGTGGCCCGTGCAATGTGGATCCTCCAATGTATAAAACATAAAGATATCATTGAAAGAGTGAGTTCTGACCAATGTACAGACAAAACCTTCCTTTCACAACGTGCACACAGACCCGAGGCGGAAATCAAATTCTCAACCCTGGAAGTGCGAGGCCGCAGTGCTACGCCACCATGCCACCCAAGTTAAACATTATAAACCATATAAAGTATTTTGATACAGGTTTGATTTGTACTTGTAAGTCAGTAGTCATTGGTGAGTCATGACAATAAGACCTACAGTATATTGAATTAGTACAAAACAGGAAATTAACCAATTTTTGCTTTCTGAACGAGTGGCTTCACAATATGCGCTGACCTCAAAATTAACATTTTGCTCATAACACTGAATCTAATCAACATCTGAATACAACACCAATAATTATGTCAATGAATAAAAATTTCTTGTAGCTTATCCACTTTACTCCATACCTTATAATCTCTTTATGATGCTGTGATTTGCTTTGCTCATCTTTGGCAGTTTGCAACACTAAAACCAGGATTGATTTATTGAAAGAAACAGAAACAATACCTTCTTGTGTTTTAGGATCTTGTTCTTCCTCATCGCCTTTGTTTACTTCTTCAAGACATGACACAAAGTCAACTTTCTTTTTTCACCATGTGCATCATGGATGAACACGTGACTAATAAGGTGAGTATGTGTCTGGAAAGGAGTTGGTGGTATTTTTGGACAGGACATGACGTGAAATGAACTTGTGATAATTTTGTTAAAAGAGAAAAAAGTTGAAGAGGTCCCTGAATGCATGCACTTCAAATCTGAGAGGTGCCGCATCCTGTTTCACTGGACAGTACAAATGAAGCATTGGATGCAACTATTCCACAAACATTTTACTGGAATTGCTTCAAACGAAATGACAAGGTGAAATCCATCTGAGAAAAAAGGGTAAGACGAAACATCTACAAAACATCTGGTAACTGCTTCATAACCAAGTATATTTGCCTTTTCTTAAACAATGTCATAAAATATAGCAATAAACTCTACAATGAATTTGAAAAGGTGTCAGGATTAGAGACAAGTTTATAGTCTATAGGTGTTACAATCAAACGGTTGAAATACTGTCTGATAGGTTGGTTGATACTTATCTACAGTGTCTACAGCGGACTATCCAATTAAAGTATAACAATCTAAAGACAGCGAAGTCATTCAGATCCTAACAACTGCAAGGGTCCTTTTCCACTAGGGATTCAGGCATGCCTCTGAGTACACTTGATCCCAAAATTCTGGTACGTTTGAGTATTTTGAACACTCTTTATGTACCGTGCCCAAGTATGGATCAGTGTACCACGCTTGAGTCGAGAGTATAGCACAATGTCCTCGAGTATGGTTTGGACCGCTGTTTAGAATCTGATGCCATCAACGATGCTGTCTCATCCTCTGAACTCCACAGCCATAGAGAGCCATAGAGATAAAGTACGACCAGAAACTGAAGACTGCTATCAAAGCAACCTGGTCTTCAATGACTAAGCTGTGCCACAGGCTGGTCGCCACCATGTCATGTCTCACTGATGCAGTAGCCATGCTAAAGAAGCCCCCAACAGTACACTGTTTTGTAAATCCTTTTTTGATTGAGAGAATTGAGAGAAAAGACTGGATGTTGACCGCTGGCCTTCCAGGAACTCTTTTAATGGTGCAAACATGAGGACATGGCCTGGTCTGGACAGCAAGGACAGAACTCTACGGGGATATAGCAATAACTCCCAGCCAAGTCCCTGTAATGTGCAAATGGTGTTCGTGAATGATTGTGCGTACAGCCTTCTAATAAAACGTTTGCGTCATTCCAATTTTTTTTACTTCGGCCAAGAGTCACCATACTGTGCCTGAATTGAAGCTTTTGATCACATCAATAATAAATAATTCCAACCATGCTTAAAGCAGGTTGTCTAATGCAGTCAGCTGTTTATTAATAATTGAAGCACAAGCACTCAGCTTGACCAAACTGCGCATCGACCAGACTCAGATTCCACTTTTGCTTGGTCAAAAGGAATAAACTGCTCTGTATCACAGAAAAAAATGCTCTTTGCCTGGAGACAGTTTCATCGCAGACAGAAGCGGCTCCAGCTGGAATCCATTTTGACCACAGCATGTGTCCAGGGTGCGAGTGAGTGAAGAATAATGTTTTTTGTATGCTTGCGTAGTGCTGTAATTGTACAACATGACAAGAAAATCTGAAACAGTCATTCCACTAATGTCTTGATTTACAACTATGAATAATAATATTGCAAAAAAATGTCATTCTATTAGAGATCTATGCAATGACTGGGAAAAAAAACGTGTTTTGAGAAACTCCTAAGCCAAGAGCAGCTTACACAAACCATTAAAAATTGTTGAATAAAACAAATGTTATGAGTACTGGAAGATGGCTGCAATATATTGTATTGTTAATAACACACCACTTGGTCATTTGCATACCAAATGTGGATTATTCTCATAAAACAACATGCTTCGAAGTGTGTGATTCCTTACACAACACCCATAGCCCAAGTCCTTCGAATATTGGGCTAAATTGTATTAACCATCATCATCATTATCATCCTAATGCTCTTTAATCATCATCAACATTAAAAATACATAATTAAACCCAAAATCTAAGTCAAACTAGGACTTTCTACTGGTTGAAGGAATGAACAAAAAAAAAAAAAAAAAAGGGTGACATTTACAAAGAAAAAACATCTGAATAGTGCAAACATTTTAAATAAAGCTGAACATCCTTGAATGACGTTCCCGGCTGAGGCGATTCAGTGCTCAATATTGTTTCTGTGAACATTCAGTGAGTGGAACACCTGATCCTTGGGAAAGAAAAAAAAGAAGAAGAAAAAAAAACCAACGATGGATAACTCGTCGCCAGCTTGCAAAAGCAATGCATCTGTCTGAGGGAACTGCATGCACAATCGTTCGCCAACATTACTTGCACATTACAGGAACTCACCTGGGAGTTATTTCCACATCCCCTGTACAGGCCTGACCTCGCTCTAAGCCATTTACAAATGCTTAGGCTATTAATGGAGTTCCTGGGAGGCCAGTGTTTCAGATGTGAAGCAGGCAGTCTGATCATGCTTCCTGAGAAAACGCTCTACCTTGATGGTATCCAAGCACTAATGAAACACTGGGATAAGTGCATTAGTGTAGTAGGAGATTATAGTTTTTACTCTGAAGTCCCAGTTTGACTTGAACACCACCTTGTAATTTTTTTTTTTAATCCAACATTTCAGTTCTGCTGTAAACAGCAATACATATTCCATACCGTAGAAAAGTGTTCATGACATTATCATTTTATCATGCTGCACAAAATCAGGAAAACATATCAATGAGTTACTATATGGTGTAAATAGTTTATGTTATAGCAGAATGTGATTACAAAAGTTACTGGTGTTACTGGTGGAACAATATAACAATGGCTCTAAAGTTGCCGTTTGTTTAGCTCCCAAGCCCTGGTCATGATTGTGTGTTACTGTGTGTACGTATGCTCCATACCAGGGTGCAGTAAGTGGCCTCAGCTTACCTTGTCAGAAGGCCATCTCTGCCTATCTGAATCATTAGTTGAAGGACGGAAAGACAAGTGCCCCAGTGTCAACGGCGCGTAGCTGTCAATCATCCTCCTACTAATAGGGCTTGAAGCCTTACAAGCAAAATCCGCACACACACACACACACACACACACACACACACACACACACACACACACACACACACACACCATCTCGGCTTCCCTGAGTAACCAGGGCCAGGTCACAATTCCTCCAGCAGTTATGAGACATGCTTCAAAATCTCACACCTTAAACACTTCAATATCTCGAAAGATATTCCGATTGAAAAGATGTGCAAACCTTTATGATAAGAGCACATACAGTACAGATACACACACATGCACCCACATCTTCCCCAGAACCTGTACGTCTGCATGTGTGGCATCTCCTTGTGTTTTGCTCCAGTTACCCTTGGCAACATGAAGGAAAAGAGACAAGTGTGTGTAAAAGAGAGAGAGAGAGAGAGAGAGAGATGGCAAGAACCACAGGACTGCACAGTCCAAAGGAATGAAAAGAGGCAAATCTCCAGAATGCATTGCCATCAAAGCTACCAGTATTTTCCCGCAGACACACATACACACACAAAACATGTATGGCGACACCCACGGACTCACAGACTCGACTCTGCACACGGGCTGCGTGTTTACTCGCTCTCTATGTGCTTGGCTGTTTTGATGGAGTTTCCCCACTGAGCGTCCGTCGCTTCTCACTTGTTCGCGCAGATCTTGGTTTTGGTGCCAGAGGAGCTGCTGAGTCATAACTGCAAAGCTTTACACAACTACTTTCAAATCCTCGCTCGCTGCCAGCCGTAGACAATAAAAGGTATTAGCACACAACTTAGGATAAAAGCATATGCAGTATTACACTGAGTTTTACCAGCATAACACCCTTGCTAAGAACCGCTACGGCTGCGGTGTTGTGCTCTGAAACTTTTATAGTCGAGTTTACAACCTTAAACTCACGTATTTCCTTGTTGCTAGTGATGTCTCCTATCAAAGGTTGTGAAACACTTGTGTTCATTGTGTTCATTGATCATCAAATGTAAACGTTCCCCTTGTTCCGTACGTTGCGCTGTTTTACATTAAAATAGGAACACAACAACTCGATGTCCTGAGACGCATCAAAAATACAAAGTGCATCGCCACCAGCGTTTCAGTCTAAAAGCATCTGCTCCTCTGAGCCTCTCAGTGCCTGAACAGAGTGCTGTGTGTGTGTGTGTGTGTGTGTGTGTGTGTGTGCGAAATACCTGTCTAGAACACTGGCGCCCTCTGGAGGTTCTCAGAATCATAACCAGTAAAAAAAATAAAAAAAAGAACTGCAGTACAGAAGGCGCCCTCTCATGGACGAGGAGATGATGCACCAATAGCAGTCAGCTGATATCCAATATCAGTCATCGCGTAAACAACTGAATCCATTCGAAGGAATAAGATGAATTTCATTAGACCTGTTATTCTAGCAGTTTCGCATCAGGTCTCTTATGAACAGCCCCTATGTTTTCCTTTATAACATTTGATATACAGACAAATAACTATGAGAAAAGTCATTCACACCTGCATTTACTTATTTGTTTAAAAAAAAAAAATAATAATAATAATAATAATAGTACATGCATAAATACATTCGCCATTTTCGCAAGTTTTACTTAAAATGTACTAAACGTTCAATTATAAGTCAAAAGCGTGTATAAAATGGCACAAGCACTTTTACTACACAGTAATCAAAATAAAATTCAAAGACAGGGTTTAATTCTACTTGAAACATGTTGAGGAACATAGAGATGTTTTGGGGAAGAGTAGCTCAGGCATTGGGATCGAAACGTCCCAGGTTGGACGAGAGGCAATCCATGTGTTGTTATAATGGACGATAACAGGACTGAGACATTCAATTATATGCATCACGCCGTGTCCCAAGTGTCCTGATAACTATTAATTACACAATTTAACTATTAAATACAATTAAACCGTCGGTTGCAGCATGGGTAAAAGTAGGTTTGTACAATCCGCCATACTGACTAGAGGGCAAAGACCTGCCGAAAACCACGTTCAAACCAGCAAGACAACACACCTGGCAATGTTATATCAATTTAAAAAACACATTGACTTCTTAATAATTGGAATAATAATTGTTTTAATAATGTGCGTTCCAAAACCATACTTGGTCTCTGTGTGACAAGTGATTAAGAGTAAGAATTTAAAACTACGTTCACCCCTGTTAATTACACGAACTGCTGGTCGCCAGCTCTGATAGTTAGTTCATGGAAGGATATGTATTGGCAAAGCAAAGTAACTGGTTAAATAAAGAAACAATAATAATAATAAATAGGGTTTGTGGAAATGCTGGATAAAAGCAGCATCATACACATCACAACTAGTGCGGCTGTGATGCCTTCTGCACTCATTACATCACCACAGCCATGCTGATATCCAGCAATACAGCACTCCCTCTCATGTGATAATGCTTAAATATACCTTTATATTAATTCTCAAATGCCATGTTTTAGGTTAGAAGTCTGACACAGGCCTCTAACGCTACACTAGACACACTGGTTCTACATTTCTAAAACTCGAGCTCATCAGAAGATGCCTGTGCTGCCGTTTCAGACTCCATCTCTACAGTAACGAGGCATCTAAAAGGCTCAAGGATGTGTGCGCACGTCTCTGCTGAGACAGAGACGCCAGAAGTAGCACACTGGCACAAATCTTTAATTTCTCCAAAGGTCACGCTGAGATGGTGGCGCATACATGACTAATTAGATGCGAGCTGCTTGCTACACGTACTTTAAAACTGATGAGCAAGCAAGTGCCAGTCCCTGTGCAGACTTACATTTACATGGAAATGCTTTTGGTGGCAAGACCACATTTAGGCCCATAATGTGTCCAGGAGATAAAATACAGGGAAAAATAAAAAAGTCTGCAGTGAGGTTATACTATTCTAGGCCATCATGTAAAAAACATTTCTTTTTTGAACTGATCAATTAATGAATAAATGTAATCTGAGATGAAAGCAAGCTATGACATTTCCCATTTATATACCAAGATGCAAAGGAGAATGAAAGGGATACTGACCAGGGGTGTTTAAATAAGTAGGAGACAGTGAAATAAAACCGGCCGTGCTCTCTGGGTGGGTGGGGTCATGTTACGCTCTCTCTTCTGCCAATCACAGCATGCAAAATAAATCCAGAAAATAACGGACAATGCTTTCATATGAACGTGATATGTGAATTTATTTATTATAAATAAATAAATAAATAAACAAACAAACATTCTAACCAGCTTAAAATAAAAGAGGTTTTGTGCAGTGCAATTACTGAACATCACAGCTCAATACCAAATCTCTGATCAATAACTTGTCTGACTTTTTGCCATGGGCACAAACCTTGCTGTGCTCCAAGATCACCCTTGCGTTTCTCTCAGCCGGCACTAAAGCACTTAAGTAGCTCGCTGTACTCTAACACATTACGTTAGCGAACACCATTTGTTGCACCCCCCCCCCCAACACACACACACACCACTACACATGCATCAGGTTATTAGCTCACTGAATTAATTAGTGTGTCATACGTATTCACGGTTGGGCCACTTATTAATTACATAATTACTCAGTATTCTGTCCTATTACAGTAAACATGTAGTGATTGATAGGAAGTGATTTATCCACCGACGCTGAATTTGTACAAACAAACAGGTTTGTTTAAAGTTTTTTTATAAGAATTTTCACGTGACATGATCTTATGCCTTAAGAACCTATTCATTAGATGATGGGTTAGAATAGTCACATTTATGTATCCATCCATCCATCTGGGATCCTCTGTAGTCCAACTGGATATCATAAAGGCCAATAGTGTTGACCGTTGTACTTATTCCCATTTTATGACCATGGTAGGACCTCAACTTCCAATTTGGGAGCGGCAATTAGCCTAATCTGGACTGTGGGAGGAAACTGGAGTACCTGGAGGAAACATATTTATGTGTAATGAGATTCAATCACCAAGGAAAAATGTGCTTCAGAAGTGATGCTTATTTATGAGTTCATCCATCTTGAGTAACTGCTTTATTTGAGTCAGGGTGGATCCTATGCTTCTCCCAGCAAGACTGTAAGTGAAGAAGGGAAAAGATCCAGGAAGGGATGGATGCCAGTCCACCCCCGGTTACCATGTGTACACACTGGGACACTTAAAGCAACTTCCAACTACCAGCATTTGTTCGGAGGTCAGAGGAAACTAGAAAAACCCAGAGGAAACCTACATGGACAACAGCTTCTTATTATTAATGCTACTCCATCATGTATAGGCTTCCTCTAAAAGCAGTAGTCTCACACAGTTAAATGTTCTGTTACTGATCAGAAGATCAGAAGATCAGGGGATCAAGCCGTAGAAAAGCTGCCACCGTTGAGCCCAAGAGAAAGGGTTTTTTTTTACCCTCCTTGCTCGAGGGATGCTGTATCATATCTAAACCCAGGCTCTGACCCCAGCTTCCTAACAAGGTGGGATATGCAAAGAAACAAAATTTCTCTGCTGTAATGTGCAATGGTTGTTCAAGTCAGGCCGGGACTTTTGATTGTGCAGAATAACAGAACTCAGTTACAAGTGTAAAGCCTAGTTATTTCTCTATGTAACCTCCTGCTAGTGTACTGCATTTATACTATAGTTTCACTCGTGCTTAGATATCATCATGGTTGAAAGCTTTCTCAGCATGCCGGAGCCACGATCAGAAACACTGGCCTCCCAGGAATTCCGTGAATAGATCTGTCCTTTAAGAGAACAAATGGCCTGGTTTGATCATCAAACGCATTCTGATTTTTTTGCAGGCCAATGCACGATCTCATACTGCCCACCGCACCATATGCACATGACTTGAACGCCCCGGTATATGTAGAAAGATAGTCATTGAAGTTTTTTAATCCAAAACTGATCTTCAGGACAGAAGCAACCTTTGATAGGAGACATCACTAGCAACAAGGAAATACGTGAGTTGTTTATCAAAAAAATCTCAGTATACATGTTTACCTTTTCACCTAAATAGACATTCTCCTTTTCAGATTTTTATGGCCCTTATTCTCCAACTACAAAAAAAGAAGAAGAAAAAAAAAGTCTTTAAGTTGCTAGTTTTTTTGTAAAAGCCTTAACATAACATAAGACTGTGCTAGAATAAGGGGCTGAGAACCTTCATCTAAATATAAAATCCTGCATTACTAAATTGCTTTTCACCACTAGATGGCAGCACTCAGCTGCATTCCATTCCCTTGCTAGTGATTTAAACTGTAATATTTCTGAATATAAGGATCTGAGACTTGAAGGAATCATTTTCGAAAGTACTTCAATCGGCTATCCTTGTAGGTAATTATAACCGAACCGCTGAACCGATGCTCCACTTGGTGTGGGATTTGGGGACTGTGCCATCTGTTCATCCAGCTTTAAAGGGCTCTGTATTTAATGCTAGAGTTTTAGGCTTCTTTTTCTTCAGCAAACTACACACTGACAAATATGGACTATTAAAAAAAGTTTTGCGCATTTTCTTCTGATATTTATGACATTAATGAGTCTGTTGACTAGAGGGTGAGTCATCGAGAGCGAAATTACAGTGCAGTTGAAAGCCAATCTCCACTGGTTGCCTCGTATACAAAAATACTTTTGTAATCACTCAGTGCTGTGAAATGACAGGTCTTAGGTCTGATTCTTTTTTTTACTTCTGACAGGGAGGAATGCATTGTTCACAGCTGGAGATGTCATGCAAACCCAGGCACAAAGAGGAGATGAAACCAGACCGCACGAAGTCTCGTGAAGCATTATGCAAAAATCCTGCTGTGCAAAATATCTGCATAAATCTGCATGACTCAGTGAGAATTTCCACTCTTAAACACACAAATGTTTACATTTTCCTTCATGTGTTTGGAGTGGCTTGGTGCTTTCCCTGTTACCTGAGCCAGAAGCCAGCTTCCCCCAATGTACACACACACACACACACACACGCACGCACGCACGCACGCAGTATCACATGAAACAGATTGAAGAAATAAGAAATTTAATAGTACCATCACTCACCCCGGCCTCTAACATGATCTTGGTTTCGGATCTCCTCCTGACCTTGTTTGATAGAATGGCCCAGAAATGTCATGAGTGCAGATGCAGCGTGGTTTTTCCCTACACAGGTAGCAGGTCTGACTCCGACCTTTCAACTGCAACCAAACAAGCCACATCGGGCTTGTGACACGAGACCAGTGAGACCGCACTCTGGTTCACACGGACCTCCTGCATATGGATTAAAACATGTCCAAAGCAGGATGACTGACAAGTCCTGACATGAGAATACAGCGCTCCCATTTTACTGTCATTGTAATTTACACACAAAGCTTTTGCCTGCTCCCTCGGCTGGCTGTTCTTTCTCTTATCACAGCAGGAAAGGATCAAATACAATTACCTGCAAAGATCATCACAGATCACAATCAAGGATAATCGATTTGTGGAAATGCGACTTATAATCACAGCTTTCATCCTGTTGCTCTTTAAACTCATCTACAAAGTTTTTCACCTCTATTCGAACAAATTAATATATTTTTGAGTAACATTATCATTAAAATAAAATAAAGCATCGGGTCTGTCTTTGTTGTCCGTTGGTTCTGAAAGAAGGATTTAGCAAGATGAACTCTAGACATGGTGGCATGGTGTTGTAGTGGATTAGAACCGTGGCCTCGCACCTTCGGGTCGGGGGTTCGATTCCTACCTCGGATTCAATCCTTCACACCAACAACCAATTCAATATGATACTATAAAACCGAATGCTGTTAAATCAGGAAATGACAGTAATCTGGATATATTTCACATCAACGCAAATTAGACTGCAATTTCTGCTGTCCAGAACAACGGTTTTCTTTGGGCTTGCTCTCTTTCTTAGGGTAAATTATATATACTGTATGCCCTTCCTGCACAACCCACCCATTACCCCAGGCATGGGACTGGCACCGAGGATGCCCCAGGTATTATACATTGACAGAGGGGTTAAGAGCCTTGCCCCAGCACCCAACAATGGCAACCTGACGGTGATGGGGCTTGAACCCCCGACCCCCTGATCTGCAACCAAGAGCCTCAACTACTCAACAACCTTCTCCAGCATGGCAATGCACCCTGAACTCAACCCCACCGAACACCTTCGGAAATAACTCGAACAACAAAAACAACTGCACTTCCCTCATCCTCCTCCTCGCTCGATATCAGTGCCAGACCTCAGTAATGCTCTTGTGGCTGAATGAGCACAAATTCTCACAGCCACGCTTCAAACTCTAGTGAAAAGTCTTTCTACAAGAGAAGGAAAATTATATAACAACAAAAAATCTGGAATGCTATGTTCACATACTGTAGCTTACTGTATATGAGAGTCACAGTCAGGTGAACACAAACTTCCGGATATATACTGTACCAAGATGAGCAACCACGGCATCTACCTGCTGCAGCAAACCATGACGAGGGAAGGTCACACATGTTTACAGACTCATCCCCAGACAGATGTATTTCATGAAGAAAAAAAAAGAAGGACCTTAAAGTTCCACTCTGAGTCCTCATCCAGCTCCAGCCATGGCCTCAAGGACGATCTGACGTCTAAACACTGGTTATGATTTATATGATTTTAGCTAGTTTTTCAACCACAGAATAAACCAGGAGTTTTTTAAAAAAGTCACTGCTGAAGAAATCTAAAGAAGAGCACAAACTGCAGTTGGTAAAGTTGTGTCAAAATAAACATAGTCTTGCTTCCACCTACGGATTTTTGATGGTCCGCTTTTGTCGTCCAAGTGTTTTGTTAAAATATGATTCAATCTCTTCTGTGTCAGGAGCTGATGGTATGAATCTGTTTCGGCTTTGTGGTCCAGAACTCCAACATTGTTAACCGAAATAAAGAGATCAACCTTTATTACAATTGGAGTGTATGTGCCTAGAATCCTTCTTTCATTTTTTTTTTTTTTCATCTCTCTCTTTAGCCCTACAGAGGCTTTAGCAATTCAAGGATGATGCGAAGCAGGAGAGTCGGCAGAAAGCCTGACCGGAGCATGCATCCTTGAAAACAGCTGTAAACACACCCGCTGTGACCATCCACACACTTGAACATGTTGGACACTGTGTTCCGGTCCCCACCGGTGCAGAAACGCTTTATGGGTCGAATAGAGTTCATCAACATTTCCAAATGATGCAGCAATAGAAAAGAAAACAAATCCTGATTCATGGCATCAATATGGAGGCAGTGCATAACTAAATATTAATTTTTGTTTTTCCTTTTTTTTAAAACAGCATGCCTTTTTTATACTCCCTGGCAAGTTGCAAATATTGAATTCCATGCCCAGCTATTAATCTCTTCCACACCCACGTGTCGATGAGACAGACTTCATCGTGCATACTGCCAGGAGCTACAGTCAGCGCCTATCAGCCGGCCCGGCAACACGGATAAAAATGAAGCTTGTGTTAATGATTTCATTAAAGTTGAGGAAAAAAAACTGGACTAAAACACATTTCATTTCGACATGATGATTTCCTTCCTTCTGAATAATGTATGCTGCACGCCCAGCCTCTGCTGCCGTGGATAAATGCGAGTGTCAGCGGCATTTAAAATATGCCTGGTCTCCTATGTCCAAACAACGGGCTTTCATTAAAGCCGAGGACTTCTTGACAGCCAGGATCACCATCACAAGACAACATGCCCTTTCTCGAATAGGGAAAGAACTGTACAAGACACAAAAATGAAAGAAAACCAAAGCTACTAAATAACTTCAAATCGATCGTAGACATTCTTACCTTTGAGGTGTAATTGGGAATCAGGAAGTGCCCGAAGAAATTCCACATAATAAGAGAGAAAAACAGACATAAAGAGACTGTCACTCAAAAACATCCAAGCTCAAGACATACAGTACCAGCACTGTGACACCCATGAACAGACATGCTAAATAAATAGATAGTACTTTTATGATAAAATGCATGCACCTAAACATACTGCTGTTATTATGACTGTTATTTCTTTCCTTCCTCTTAGATCGCAATATGTTCGTCTTAACGCTTGTGTCAAAGTGAAAATGCCAAATAAATGTCCAGTTCTCAATCTGAGGGTGAACTGTCCCAGAGACACATAGCTCAGAATCATGAAATACCCCTGAATGCTGCTTGTTAACAGAATTATAGTTCAATTTAAAGAAAGGATAAAACGCCAGATTTTTGCCCTGAGTTATTTAAACAAAATCTTAATGCTGTTTGAAGAGCTGCTGAGTAAAAGTACAGTATAGTCATATACTAATACTTTAGCTAAACCTTCCTTTCTTAAAAACTTACATTTTGCTGCAGACATTGTCTCATAAAATCTGGGCACATTTACTTATTGCATGTCTGCAATGTAGTATTAAAATCATGGCAAAAAATAAAATCAATGCATATATAGATGTCATTCGACTCAGTTACCCATCATGATTGTTTTGAGTGGCAAATTCATGCCAAAATTGTCTTTTCTCAAAACGTATATTTGTTTGCAATCTAAAATTCTGGACCCAACCACTTGTGTCTTTAATTTCCTCATATTTGTCTCATATCTTAAATAAATATACAAATGACTAAGAAAGTAAGTTAACAGAAGTACGATAACATAAAAATAAATTAATAAATAAATTCCTGTAAATAAATTTTTTTAAACAAAGATGGACATGGTTTTCTTTCTTCTTCTTCTTTTTTTTTTTTTTAAAGCAATTCACACCCCAGTAGATTAATTCCACTTTGGAACACTTGATCTCTCATAAATATTTATGGTCTCAAACCACTGAAGCCTATACAGTGTCTGCATCTAATCTACATAGTGCATAATTGAATAGTATTTTGCACAACATCTCCCTAGCGAGACAAATAAAATCACTTTAGCTCGGTGCTGTCCTAATTGAGCCGCTCGACTCCCGAGGAGGATCATTACTGACGTGGAGAAGCAGACAGTGAGATGGAGACGGAGATCAAGATTGTTTTCCACAGTTTATCAATATGGAGCGCTAAGACCAAGATTATATTCGGGACCTAGACTGATAGTAACTTGACCTTCCTAGCATTGCGCTGCATGTTCCTGCGTCTGTTGTTCAGGATCACAAAGCCAATACAATCGTGTGAACTTTTTATCAAAACCCAGAGACATCATGTTGCCTCTGAATGTTGTCTTATTTTAAAAGGGAGCGGCATGTCCCAAAGTGATTAATTCTTATATAACAGCAATTTCCCAACATTTACAATTTCCTTTTTATTTACGAAAAACACATTTTTCATTCATTTGGTTATACTAAACAGGGTCATTCTCCTTTAAAAATCTCTTCTTTTCAATTCTCTTGAAAACACAGATGTTACCAGGAAAGAGGATTTTTTCTGTAGTGAAAAAAATACAGCGTCAACAAGGAGACTGTTACAAAGTGCTGACACTGGAGACTGTAATGCACATTTTTATTCAGTTTTCCAATGTATAGCGAAAATATGCATGCACACATAATAAATTTCAAATTTCAAACACATATCCTGACATCCAATCAGGGCATACAGGCTACTAAGGTTTCCAGTAGGGCTGCACAATATATCGAAAAAATATCGTTATCACGATAATGGTATACGCGATATTCGTATCGCAAAGAGTTGCGATAAATAATTTAAGTGCCAAGCATTTGTGTGTCCAAATTTGACCAATCAGATGGGCCCTTACTATGTTTATACCCGCTTATATCTTTATA
>JAQQZT010000040.1:8074668-8099502 GCA_030068275.1 Clarias platycephalus
TATCAGCTCTCTCTGTCATCACACACACACACACACACACACACACACACACACACACACACACACACACACACACACAGGCACACTTCAAGCACCGTGAGAAACAAGGCTCAGTAATAGCTGAGAGTCTAACTCAGTCTTCTTAAACACATCAGAAAGGCGATGAACGGCCTCGTCCATGATTCTGTTCACTGCCGCTAGTCCCTTTTATCCCTTTTATCAGCAAAAGTTCTACAGCGACATTAAGGATCCACATCAGTCAGTGAGAATTAGAGATATCAGAATGGATATGGTGATGTACTGATGAAACGTAAATCATTAAGGCGACTTCAGCTCGCATCTCTGATGAGAACATATCATCTAATGATGCCACTGACTGTTATAAGTAATTACATAACTGCCTCAACAGATCAGCGTGCAACGGTGACAACAACGTAGGTCTTTCGTTGTTTTTCATTTTGCTAAATAAATCTGCGTGTTGCTTCAGGGTTCATGTGACAGATGATTCTGTTCCTATTTTATATTAAGGAAGCTGGAGAAAAGCTTGGCAACTCTTTCTCCTGCACAGACTCTACAATCATGATTTGCTAGGGTTGATAAAGTAGGGCATATTGGATCTACAAACTGCCTCTTTAAATTATTAAATGGAATGTTGAATTCGACTGCCAGTGGGTACAGGCTCATATTAATAAAAAAAAAAAAATAATAAAAAGATGTCTTGGTGTAGAAAACTATACTCATGCTGTTTTATAATTATAATTAAACTAAAGAAATGAAATAGAAGAAATTAATCATTTTTATTTGATATTTTATTCAACAGTGATATCAATTATTCTGATATCTGTATTGTGGAGTTTTATATTTTTATATAAAAAACAAAAGGCTATAATGGAGTGTTATAATTAAACCATCATTGTGATTGTTTGTGATCATTGTGGTAAAATACTGCGATTTCATTAAATCTTACATGCTTCATCTTAAAATACTGTATAACATTTTAAATGCACTAACTAATTGAAAAGATAAAATTCCAAGTATAGATCTGTCAAAAAAAGGTCATCATGGGATTTAAGGAATATAAACTGTCAATGCTTTTCCCTGTAAACTGAGTACATAATCAATAGAGATGAAGCGGTGGATTCAGTTATATATAGTGATACTATGTGTGTCAAATTCATCTATTGACACACTGACACCAAAATTGATTTTTAAAAACTATTTTTGAAATATATTTGCAGTTCCTCTATAATCCTAAAGCATAATACTATAATACCCACTGCCATGCAGCACAGTGTACTGTGTGGTGGAAGCGAATTATTTGCTGTTTGTTTACATTTGTAGCAAAATCTAAAAATAATAATTTCATATTGCGATATCTATAAAATCTTGATACAAAAAAAATAATTTAAAAAAAATCGCAATACAGATTCTAGGTATCGTGATATTGTATCGGCTGGTGATTCCCTAATAATTTCTATTTCTCCTTTTGTCTTTTTGAGTTATTTTAATAAAATAAGCAGGAACTTGTTTTGTTTGTTTTTTATTCTTTAAATAGTTGAGGTCTTTTGTCTGGAAAGCTGTGCCATAATGCTCGATTCGTAATAAAAAATTTTTAAAAAAAAATCCAATCATATTTTAAGGGGTTCATCTCATAGCTTAGAAAATGTTAGTGTACTATATTACTCATGGATGAGTCAGGGAACCTAATGTGTCTAAAATGAGTGTCAGGTTCATTCTCTCTAAAAATCATCTCCTGTAATGAGTAAATGGATTGTAAATCGACTTAAAAAACAATTACTGGCATAAAGATGGGCGGCATGACAGAATTTTTCAGTTTGTTCTCAATATAACCTTGATGCATTTGCGTAGTAGAGCCAAGCAGGGTCTTGGACACACTATGAAGCAGCACACAGGTGAAACTGAAGATGTTTTTATGTCTATAAAACCATCCCTCAGGAGGCAGTACTGATCAAATTGAGCTGCCATGACAGAGTTGGTGCTGTTTGCATACAAAACATATGCAAACACAAGCAGAGGACTCGTTTGCCCATGAACTGGCTTCTAGGCTCGTCTATGATTGCTTTCATTCCTATTCTCAGCACAAAGGAGGTCATGACTGAAATAACTTCTCAGGAGGGGGGTTTGTATATGTTTACATGCTTAGACGCAATTTAGACTATCAATTCCCAGTCAGCCGCCTGCACTATATGCACTGTACTGGACATTTGTTTATATTTTCTTGCTCTACCACACCTATTTTAGACCGTTTCAAGTCAGGCATGAAAAGAAAGAGCAGGAAAACCGTCAATATGCAAACAAGTAAATTTCAGGAGCAGGAGTAAGATTGAAAAATTATACTTAAAGGTAAGTTCTACAGTACAGTTGCTAAAGGAAATATAGAAGTATAAGGTAGATTGTGTACCAAAAAATTAACAATTAGCAAATTACCATATATACTGACTCATTAACAGTTTGATGATAACTTAATAAATTGATAAATGTTGTGACGTGCATATCTCACTACTACCCTTGTTCCTGAAAGACCACATGTCCTTCACATTTATTTTAATGCAAAGATTCCCAACCCTGGTCCTGGAGAACTCCATGTCCATCCCATTGACTCTAATGAACAAGTATTGGTATTGGAGTACATCAAGTCATTTCCATTCATTCTAATGAACAGGTTCCTACCTCTGGACTTGGAGTACCCTATGTTCTTCACGTTCACTTAAATGCACGGGTTCCCAACCTCAGTCTTAAAATGCCCCATGTCCTTCTCATTTATTCCAATAAACATTTTCCTAATCCTGGTCTTGGGGTACCCCATGTCCATCCCATTTAAATGCACAGCCTCCCAAACCCAGTCCTGGAGTACCAGTCATGTCCTTTACATTCATTTTAATGCATAGTTCACAATTGTAGACTTGGAGTACCTTATTTACATTATATTTTAATGCACAGGTTCACAACCCTATGAGACCAGAGACCAGGGTTAGGGAGCTTATATTTATGACACTAAACTAAAACCATAAGCAGAACTTAAAAATTTAAAAATGTGAAAAGAAAAGAGAAAACGTAGGTTAGTAATAAGGAGAGATATTAAGAAAGGTCACGTGTAACTGGAAGTGACTGGAAGTGTCTAGAGAAGAACAACAATAAGGTAGGCTCTTTCTAACTGTTTGCTTTGTTTGTTTGTTTGTTTGTTTAGCGAATGTCGCTCTAGAAAGTTCGTGAACCGGTTGGAATTTGAACGCGAAAATAGGTAAAGAGCAGAAGCGCGCGTCTCACCGTCTGAGTCCCTGAAACGATGATGGCCAGGACATCCTGGATTTCTTCAGCCCGGGGCGACCGCCGGTGTCCACCGCGTACGTGCGCTCCATCCTCCTGGGATTGAGATATTTTTCGTTGTCCGAGTAGCCGCGCTGTCGCACCCGGTAGCACTTCCGCGCTCCGTGGCACTGCTGAGGCTGGAGCTGGAGCTGGAAGTGAAGCTGAGCCTGAGACTGAGGCTGAAGAGACAGTTGCTCCTGTTGTCTCCATAAATGTTTGGGAGCCTGAGTGTCCTCCCCGCTGCACGGAGCCGTAACACCTCCACCGGCATCCATACTCGCGCTCTTTGATATGTTTCCCAACACACACAAACACACACACAACGCGTAACTTATCCGATGTTACTAAACTAACTCGCTCACAAAGTTACAGCCTCTCAATGCCCATATATGGTCATTTGTGTAAAGTAAGCCACTTAACAGCAAACATGTCTGCTTTTAAAATAACACCGGGCTATTCTTTATTCACAGCGTTTTTAATTTTCCTCCCCAAGCGCAAACAAGAACAGCCAATTGCTCGCTTCAGAGTCATGTTTTAATCCAACTTCACTGCATTTACAGAAACACGTATGTATATATATATATATTTTTTTTTTTTAATGTTTCTGAAGTCCGTATAATCCTCTCGCGCTTCCAGCTCGTCTTAGAAGTGAATGCGAGCGCGCGCTTGCCTATAAACCTTCCGAGGCGCACCACAGGCCACGCCCACTTCAGCAGCGCTGCGTCCATTATAGCAGCTCCGTTCCAACACAAAGCACTCGGGTTCCGCCCACTAGGTGAGCTTACACACACATACACTCACCATCCATCCTATTGTCTCAAAGGACTCCTGTGACGCTGTTATCAAAGCAACAACATTCCTTACGCATGCCGGTGAACGATGTACAGAGTTCATTCTGGTTGGTTTTTTTTGTTAGGTAAGGCATTATACCTGTTTTAGAGTAACATACCTATCCACCTAACAGACCTAACATGCCACAGAATAACACGAGATGACAGCTGGATGGACTGTATGTGTATGCTCATGTATACTGTATACTCAATCATTGTCTATACCGCTTTATCCAGGGTTGGGGGAAGAGGGTTGGGCAGCCTATCCCAGGAGATTTAGGACACGAGGTGCCAGACATGGTTCCAGTCCATCACAGGGCACACACACTCCCCAGCTCATTCAAACACTATGGAAAAATTGGAAACCAGTCCATGCACACAGAGGCAGGAATCAAACCTGGCCGGGAATCGAACCCATACCCTGGAGTTGCAAGGCGACAGTGCTAACCACTAAACCACTGTGCTGCCAGTGCATAGCAATATGCACACCTATATTGTTTTTTTTACTGAAACAACCAAGGAAAACATTCAAATTATGGAGGTGTCCTAATCATTAGAAGAGGAATCGTCCATGGTAGACATGATTGTATGACTGAAGTAGCAGACCCGAGGTACTGTAGGAATAGGTGGTGAAAGGTGACAGTGAGTCACGTGCCGTCTGTGGGGGAAATACTGCACCCATTTCAGAAGGATGCACTTAATATAAATTGTGCACCTAATATAAATATTATATTTAATGTAAATACTGTATAATATTGATGTACATTTATTATTAATAATATAAATATTCAATTTATTCCTATAAAAACAATTTATACAAAATATGAAGTAAAAATAATAAAAATGAACCTTCACTTTACCGTTGATAAAAATCGTGGCTGAAGTAAAACGAGAAAGGAGAGAAGGAGGGAGGGGGCTACTGTGTGGGACAACTTTTGCGCATAGATGTTAACTATACAAGTGACGCTTGTGCACGGAAACTGAGCATGGGAGTCGATCACACACAATCCCACAGCGCAAGAGAGAGAAGAACCATTGGCTCAGTTGTGACGTGATACTCAGCAGACAACGCACATGCGTATTTAAAACATTGCAGACCAAGTTACTCGCAATCCAAGGTTCCACTGTAAATAAAATGGTAATCCCTACTGGCCTCCACTGTCCCAAGTTGGACTACAAAGGTTCCTAGATGGATGGATACAGTGAGTAGTAAGACAGATAGATTACCAGTGCAGACATGATGGCATGATGGGTAATGATTGCTTTTTTTTTTTGTAGCTTCTCCTCAAAAACATACAGGTGCATGAGTTACTGAGTGTGAAACGGTGTGTTCCCTGGACCAGTATCATGCAATTAGTTCCATCCATCATTGGTTCAACTAGGGACCGTTGAGGCAATTACCATTGTATTTATTTCCATTTTATTTCCCATGCATTCACACATTCCGGGCAATTTGGGAACACCAATTAGCCTAATCTGCAGGTCTTTGGACCGTTGGAGGAAACCGGAGTACATGAAACCCACCAAACAAAACAAACAAACTCTATGCACACAAACCCCAAGGTCAGAATCAAACCCTGACCCTGGAGGTGCAAGGTGACATTGCTAACCACTAAGCGAGTTTATCTTGGGAACAAATTGTGTGAGGCAGGATAACAGCCGTGGATAGAATGCACCATCTACAAGTTTATACCTACAGTATTTAGAGACAATTTAGCATAGCCAATCAAAATCAGTTCACATCAAATAAACTGGACCCTGGAACATTAAGATGCACCATCGAGCTATGGAAGATGAATGCATACATTAAGTACATGCATAAACTATTGTCTCTGCTGCTGTGGTTATTGACGACAGCTAAATTGAAGATAAATAGGGTTCGGTCATAAATTACTGTCAATGTACAAATTATTTGGTAACTACTCTAGGTGGCCATGTCAGTTCATGTAATGGTGCAATTCATCAAGTTAAAGTTTCCTTCCAATGCAGGTGACAGGTGCTGATGCTTTCCTGTGGGTGTAAAATCCAAGTCGTAATCTGACAGAAGGTGCTGAAGCACAAAATTTCGCTCGCTCTGACCATGAAATTGCATTCGATGATAAATCTGTTCATTGGTCTTCCTTTCTCCTTATCAGATTTACAGTCAGACATCGTTATCTTTTACTTCCTCTGTTCAAGCATAGCATGGAGCCTAACAACTGTGAAGCTGACTTTCCAGCAGCTGAAACGACTAAGAACGCTAATCCAATATATCCTTGCAGTGAAGTTGAGCAAACTGTACATTTATATTATATTGCTATATTAAAACCCCTCCCCCCAGCTCTATTTCTTTTTTTCAAATATTTTTCACCTGTATGAAAGTGCACAGAGATCATATTCTCATGCATTAAATAAAAAATGCATGGACAAAATATGACCTTATTTTAGCTTTCAGGGGGAAAAAAAAGATTAAAGTCATGAACAGAGTAGAGGCTCACAATTATTTAAAGGCAAATTTAAATTCTTTGATGGTTCAGTCAATCTTCAAAATTAGAGCCACAGACTCCTGTTACATCAGTGGATTTATATCAATAGACCACACAATGCCACAGTATATGTAAAATGTGTCGTAATCATTTCCCCAATGGTCCAATTGTTCAACATCTCAATTAGAAAACATCAATAGTTGCATGCACATTGTGCGCAGTCTGTCTTGTAAATTTGAATACAAGCTCATTTATGATTGCCATTCTAATGTGGTTTCCTATTATTAATTTTAAAAGACAAAATAAATAGGTTGCCTTCTGTGGTGTTTTGGGTTAGGTCCCCCCAAAATCCCAAAGGACACATCGCAACCATGGCAAACATATACTTCTTTACTGCAATTACCCACATATAGAAAATCAATCATTTATTCAGGATCAATTTCAGTAATCAATAAAAGCTCATTGCAGTTCTGTTTTGAAGGTATGTTATACACAGTGTTCCAAAAGTCTGAAAAATAAGGCAAATTAAGACTCTGTAACAAAATTTCAGACTTATATATATAATTTCCCCCCCCCACCTCATATACTGTAGGCATTATGACTGCCCTTGACAAAAGAAGGTCATACTGAAATCATTCCCATGGCTGGATTGGGAAGCTGTCGCTAGTGTTAATTTCCCTTATGTATGGAGACATTTGGAATGCCCTGTATATTGCATCATATATCTGTATTAAGTATGCTCACACATAAAAGTCAAATCCTCAGGAAAGGTGATTATTCTACCAAGCGAAATAATACATTTGCATTTAATGATAGTGAACATAAATCCACCATGAATGACTTATAATAATAATAATAATAATAATAATAATAATAATAATAATAATAATCTTTACCTGTGATCTGAAGAATCATCTGACATTGATTGTAACAAGTTGAATAGAGGGACATTCAAGTCAAACTGGGACTCGAACAAACTACAGTACCTTTATTTCTCTATATAATCTCCTGCTACACTGATTCACTTAATGTATGCCAGTTTGCAGTTTGTATGCAAGTTTGCTATAGTGTCCTGCTGTTCAATGCTGTTCGATTACGTGATGACGGTGGATTTTAGCCTTTGAGTCTGTCAAAAGCTTGCACTCATCTGTATGCATGGTTTAAACTGGGCTGCATCCAAAGCTTTAAAATTTATGCTAACACCATGATCATCATACTCGTCACCTCATATACAATATAACTACCTAGCTTAAGTGTCTGTGATGACTCGGGGTAACTGCATATAGCTCTGCAACCTGGTACTTTGAGTCCACAGTATGTTGTCTCCAGTAATGTGCTAAATTAATATTGACTGGAAAATGGTGAATGAGAGAGGAAGCCATTGCTCTGTTTTTAGGTGCTAACTGCAAAACCTAGCTGGTATCCCTTTCATTATTATTATTTTTTTTTCATTTCTTATGTACTGTATATGTGTGTATTTAAATATACTGTATAAGGTTTCTTATAATTATAATAATAATAGTAATAATAACAATAAGTATGCCACTGATGTGGTTCTGTTTTTTTTTTTTTTTTGAACATTCTATGCAGTGGTTTAACCTGTGAAAATTCAGCGCAAACATTGTATAGTAGGGAATATACTGAATGCTAACAGTATATTCCCTACTATACAATGTTTGTGCTGAATTTTCACAGGTTAAACCACTGCATAGAATATTCTTAAATGGTGAGCTGCAAGCAGATGGATAAGCAAATCTCCCTGGTGTATTTCAGACCATATGCCAAAAAGACAAACTGCTGGTGCACACAGCTTAGCACCTGATTGACAGCCCTCAGTCTCTCAATGGAGCACGTCACTTATCTGAATTATTTGACACGGACACCAACAATAACAAATTGTTTTGACGGTGATGCCTCTTCCTTCTGACCTTCACAGATCATTTGAGCACTTTCAGTGGAACTAAACATGGACTACTGCAGATCAGCTTTGCAAAGCTGCTACACTTATTCAAGTATTCACATCATGACGCAAATTACAAATGGTGTAATGGTGTAATCATGGTTCTGAGTCAAGCATTGCTCATTTCTGAAATTAATATTACCCAGCAAATCCAAAGGCAAGCACAAGTTCAAAGCCAGAAAAAGAAACACTTCAAAACTCAGATTTTCTTTTTATGAAGAAAAAAAAAAAGTGTGTGCTTGTTGACTCATTTCGAGTCAAAAAACTTCCATTCCAAAAATTCTGAACAGCAATCTGTTTAGTTAAAGTTTAGAGTTTACCCTGTTTTCAGCTATAAAGTCAGCACTGGGAAGTTTACTTATATGTATCACGTTCTAACAGATGTTAATTAACATCTAAGTCATTCCGAATTGCCTCTGAATCGTCCGTGTTGTTTACTAACTATATTAACTAGCATGTAACTTAAGGCTGAATCCCAAATCCCTCTCTAACCCCTTAATCAAGGGAACTACTTGTTGTGGAGAACAAGGGATCGTACATCCTACATAGGGCAAGAGCTTTCTATTTTCTGCTGTTGGGTATTCAACCCCGGAACAGTTAGCTAGCTGATTTTCTGAAGCACCAGCGCAAAGCTAGTTCTGGTAGTTGCTGAAGGATGCGTGAAAAATTAGTAGTTTTGTGAACAAACAGTTCATTCTTCGTTGATAATAAATGGCATGTATTGTACAAAAGCAATATCACACTCGAGCCTGTCACACTTTTAATTATATAGTGTACTAAAAGTCCTACAAATAATAAAATAATAATCACACTATGGATTTATCTGTAAAAGAGTCAAGTATCAGTACATTGTTGGTTATATGTCAGATTGAGGCGAACATAAATTAAAGAATTAATTAATTAGAGAACATTAATTAGTTAATTAGAGAACATTCTGGACGGTACTTTAATATAACAAATTAGATCACAACAAAACAAATACAAGAAAGCTAACTCAAACAAAAAGATGGTAATGTGGCCCTCCATAGATGAAAGATAACACCGTGAACATGAGTTACTATGAAATTATTTTCACAACATAATATTATTTTCATGACATGACATTGCTGTAATAAACACATACTCGCGACAAAATCAGAACCAAGAATTAGTTCATATATAACATTGCTTTTAATAAAATGCATAGGATGATAGAATCATAATCATTTTAACCAGTGACTACATTTCTATATAATATGTAAACTGAAACAAACATTTCCAGTGTTGCAGTGTCACACCCTGAACAAAGTGTTGAAAGGTTCTGCTTCTCATACCTGCTGTTCTCTGCAGAGGTGATGGCGATGAGCGGTGGAGCTCTGAGGGGTAGGCTGGTGGGTCGTGGCTGCACCGTCTCCGTCTCTGGCCTTCTCTCGCAGTAGTATTGCTCAGCCTGGCGGAAGGCCAGCGGTGGCAGCTGCACACTCCGACATGAGAGCCTCCGCACTGTGAAGGGCTCCATGCAGGAGAGCGGACATCCATCAGGAGACGAGGAGGAGTCCGACACCTGCACAAGAAAGAGGTAGTGTCAGAGTGGGAGATGTCCTTCACGGTTCTTTAGTGTTGAGATCTTGGTTCTATAGTATTTTAAAAAATCATGTATAATTCACACAGTGGCAAGTCATCAACAGACAATTAGACAGACAACAGAGACTTAAATCATGAGAATGACGTATAGAAGCCACATGGTTACATGGTTAATTTTTGTCTGAATCAACTGAAATGGTATGTGTTTAGACTAGATGTGGGGTAGCAGGGGGTTGTGGCCAATCATGGATAAGTTTGCATTTTGGTATGTAATGACATTTTATAATGTGCTGATATACATCAGAACATGTATTGTATAATTTATAATGTAGATAAAATGAGTTCATGGTAAAGTAGTAAGAATGTCATCACCCTGTACTTTGAGCATCCAGAGGAAAAAACAAGACATACTGTATAAAACGTATGATATACGGTGGTGTGAAAAACTGTTTGCCCCCTTACTGATTTCTAATTTTTTTGCATTTTTGTCACACTTACATGTTTCAGATCATCGAACACATTTAAATATTACTCAAAGATAACACAAGTAAACACACCATGCAGTTTTTAAATAAAGGTTTCTATTATTAATGGAAAACAAAGTCCAAAATTACATAGCCCTGTGTGAAAAAGTGTTTGCCCCCTAAACCTAATAACTGGTTGGGCCACCCTTAGCAGCAACAACTGCAAATCAAGTGTTTTTGATGAATCTGTTACTGCACTGTGGAAGAATTTTGGCCCACTCATCTTTGCAGAATTGTTGTAATTCAGCCACATTGGAGGGTTTTCGAGAATGAACCGCCTTAATAAGGACATGCCACAGCATTTGGATTTTGGTCAGGACTTTGACTAGGCCACTCCAAAGTCCAAAGGCTATTCAGAAGTGGACTTGCTGGTGTGCTTTGGATCATTGTCCTGCTGCAGAACCCAAGTTCGCTTCAGCTTGAGGTCACAAACACATGGCCGGACATTCTCCTTCAAGATATTTTGGTAAACAGCAGAATTCATGGTTCCATTTATTACAGCAAGTCTTCCACTGCAGAGGTGATGGCGATGAGCGGTGGAGCTCTGAGGGGTAGGTTGGTGGGTCGTGGCTGTACCGTCTCCGTCTCTGGCCTTCTCTCGCAGTAGTATTGCTCAGCTTGGCGGAAGGCCAGCGGTGGCAGCTGCACAGGTCCTGAGGCAGCAAGACCATCACAGTGCCACCACCATATTTTACTGTTGGTATGATGTTCTTTTTTCTGAAATCCCACACATAATGGGCCAACTTCCAAAATGTTCAACTTTCGTCTCGTCAGGTCACAGAGTATTTTTCCCAAACAGGGCTGTATAGTTTTGGATTTTGTTTTCCCTTAATAACAAAAACCTTCATTTAAAAACTGCATGAGGTGTTTACTTGTGTTATCTTTGACTAATATTTAAATTTGTTTGATGATCTGAAACAAGTGTGACAAACATGCAAAAAAAAAAAAAGAAATCAATAAGGGGGCAAACACTTTTTTCACACCACTGTAGATTCAGATTTATTTCAATGAACATAACATAGAACAAAAAAGTAATTAATTAATTAATTAATTAATTAATTAACAAAATAAATTACTCTGACAGCACAGCATCAGCAAAGTGGAAACTTCCCCTGTTGTCAATAATATGACTATGATAAGAATATGATAATATGGACAACCTGGACATGAGATATCCAAGAGTCATCAGTCGTAAGTGGTAGGTAATATACAAATCCTATCATATTATTTCTCAATAACTGGAACTCAACTCCCTCCTTATCGGTGTTGGTTACTAGCTCTACAAACTGTCAGGCTGATAGACAGTTATTGTTAGCCTTATTAGCTTCTTGCTGGCCAAAAAATGTTGGAGTTTGTGTTGGACAAAAATGTAGTCAAATAAATAAATGAATGAATGAACATGATCGGAGCTCACTTAAGAAAAACTTGGTGAAGTTGCATCAAATAAAATGGACAGTACAATCACAGCTAGGTTTAAAACTGATGTAAGAGTATTTCCACACACATAATGCAAAAAGAACTCACAGGATAGGAACTAAACAATGGTGTGCCCATAGGAAAATCAATTCTCAAAACACGAGGGAGCACAAACATTGGACTTTGGAGCAATAGAAAAGGTCATGTGCTCTAATGAGTCCAGAATGAGCCTGTTCCAGAGTGATGGGCGTGTCAGGGTGAAAATGGAAGTGCATGAAGCAATGCACCCATCATGCATAGTGCCCACAGTACTGTAGGTAGGGTAATAGCCTGGGGTTGTTTCAGTTGCTCAGGTTTAGGTGTGGCAATAAAATGAAGAACGTACTGAATTAAACTAATAAATTTAATCAGCATTTAATCAGTTGATATTTTATTCCTGTATAGTGCAGCAATTGTGAACGAGGGGTTATGAGAGCATGAGGAATCATTTTTACACATGAATTGGTCACCACATTGTGTGCCATAATTAAAGTTTAAAAGCAGTTGAATGAAACATTAGTGTATGTATGTCGTTTTTTTCTGATCTCTCAGTGTATATACTGTACAGTTTATTCCTTCTTTTCCCACATTTACTGTACCCTGCAGGTTTTTGCTTTTCCTATAAAACTTAATAGGTGTGACCCAGCTGTGAAAATCCATGACTTGCAAATGTAAGACTCACATTGAAGTGCCTCTCCGTATAAATTAAAGGTAGCCACATTTCCTGTGTCAAAATTCTGAAAAGTGCCGAATCGTAACATGAAGTGAAAAACAGAGGCCTGTGGAATGCATTTTTTATAACACAAGAGCTGGTTGAAAAAAAAAGTGAAAAATGTGTTGTTTAAATTTAATGTAGGAACAATGCAGTCTGCTTTATAATTCGACCAGAGAATTGAATTATAGATATTATTTTACATAACTGACTATATTTTGCATATTAATAAAAGGTTGACTTAAATTGGTCAAAGGTCTATTTTAAAAAAATGTTTTGCTGTTCTTAGTTAATAGAATGTTGACACGAATGAATTATATTATGTTTACAGTGTAAAGAAAGCTAGTACATGTAAAGCATATACAGTAATGCTACCAGTTTTTGTTTGCTTCTGACATCTGAGTAGATATAGTACATCACACCGGGCTCAAGCCGAATGGAAACTCTTTAAATAAATGTTAAATCAGCATTTCTTAACCGAAAACCTATTTAACTTTGCTAAAAAATAAAAAATAAAAAAACCCAGCATATTTTAATCAGTTTATTGTTAGCCTAAGATTATCCACTGTAGGGACATTCATACAAATCTCCTTCCGAGTTGTTACAACAGAAATGCTAACTTGTTCGAATGAGTGTATCAGTTTAATCCCACCATTGGAATTAACATCACGAATCGGCATCGACAACACAGAAGCGATGTGGAATAAAGAGTAATTGATTTTTGTTAGTCAGTTCTCTCGCTCTCTGCATAACTGAAAAAGGCTTTTTAGGGGGAGGGTTGTGAGATTGTGTGGAGGTGGGGCACAGTGTGTAACCTGCTAATGGAGCAGTTAGCACTTTGCCACTTGGATTGCATAGTTTAAAGCTTATTATGCAATCAGTCTCTATACATGACTTTTGTTTAATTGTAATTAAGTTGCACATTTTGCATGGCTAGGCTTTTTTCAGTTTTTTTTTTTTAAAGATTAGCCAAGCTAGTTATTGCAGCACTTTCTTATGTTAACTACTGTAGCATCATGTCCTTCTGAGCTTTTATTGTTCTTTTGAATTTCTCTGTATACATTTAATGAAAGGTCACATTTGACAGAATGACATTAAACCCGGTGTTACTGTGGTTTGGTGGTTTAGTGCTGTCGCCCTGCATCTCCGTGGTTGGGGGTTCAAATCCCACCTCTGGTCTGTGTGTTTGGAGTTTGCATGCTTTCCCCGGGCTCTGTGGGTCTATTTCAAATATTCCCTTTGATGTTGATGCTTTGTTTCTGTATTCCTGCCTTGTACCTTCATTTTCCCCCGGATAGATTGGATGCACAGTAGACCATGGTTATAAGTTTTCCATTCATGGTAAATTGGAACTAAAAACGAGTAGAAGTAAGATCTAGAGTTAAGAGTGAGGAAATGAAGACACATTGGATCTCATGCACCTGAGCAGTGGTTCTTCAACCCTGGTCCTGCCGGACTACGTGCCCTGCACATTTTAGTGTCTTTTCAGCACCTAGCAAACCTGATTTAACTAATTAAATAATTAACTGCCTTTTCTGAAGTGTGAGTATGATAGAGCAGCGAAAATACTAAAATCTGCAGGGCAGGTGGTCCTCCAGGAGAAAGGTTGAGAACCTAGAGGACTGGTCGAAAGAATCATTGGAGTTTGGGTTTGCTACTCACAAATTTGGGTTTTTTGTTTGCCACTTTGGTCATATGGAGTCAATCACGTCTACCATGGACGATTCCTCTTCTAATGACTATGGAGCCTCCATAGTTTGAATGTCTTCCTTGGTTGTTTCAGTAAAACCAATATAGGTGTGCATATTACTGGCATCATGATGACTTAATGGTTAGCACGGTCGCCTTGCACCTCCAGCGTCCGGGTTCGATTCCCAGCCAGGTCCTATTCTCGCCTCTGAGACCATGGAGTTTGCCTGTTCTCCCCATGTTTGGTGGGTTTCCTCCAGGTACTCTGGTTTCCTACCACAGTCCAAAGACCTGCAGATTAGGCTAATTGGTGTTCACAAATTGCACATAGTGTGTGAGTGTATGTATGTGTGTGTGCCCTGTGATTGATTGGCACCCTCTTGCCCCAAGTCTTTTGGGATAGGCTCCAGGCCCGCCCACCACCCTATATACAGAATAAGATGATATAGACGATGAGTGAGTGAACGATATTGCTATGCACACATACTTACAGTATATATAGTATTCTTGTATCTCCCTTAGTTAGTTCCCTTTTATAAGTTTGGTGTTTTTCCCTTTCAGGTTTATTTGTGTAGTTATCCTTAGGATGTATTCTTCAAAGCAGGTTCTTATTTTGTATCCTGTTTTTCTAGCCTTCTAAACCTCGCCTTGACATGTTTTCTTTTTTAGAAGATGAAAAAAACCTGCACCTGCATCCAACTGCTGGCCTTTGTTATACCTGCCTACTTTACATAGAATTGAAAAAAAAGAAGAAGTTGATTGATGATCAGATGTTGTTTGATGCACTGCGTGGTATGCTGGATTTTTTTTTTTTTTGTCACTAGTATGTATGAATGTAGTGTTGGTGAATGGCACAAGCCTTGTATTACCCTTAACAAACATTTGTCCTTAAATAATAATAATCAAGAATAAAATAGTGAAATAATAATCCTTGCATTTGCAGTATGCAATATACTGTATATAGTAATAGTAATAATAATAATAATAATAATAATAATATAAACATCTTCTTTAAGGTTAACTAACTACACATCTTTTTAGCAGTCTAACAGCAATATCTACAGTATATCTACAGTACATTATAGCACTCCAGCGGTAATACCATTAATGTGAACAATATCAAAATATTCCTGTACTGAATTATCATTAGTATTCATAGCAGCATGAGTACAACCTCACAACCTTACAGTTATATTTCTGGTTGATGTACAAACTTTTGTCCAAGGGAAAACGTCTGTTGCAGGCAAGTCTCTCAGGCTAGCCAGAGCTGTCATATAAGATTCCATTGTATGAAAATAGACAGACACTCTTCCTCACTCTCGCCATTCTTTTGCATAAGTATGGCACATTATTGTAATAAATCTTTCATATTTCATTGCCTCTCCAGGAGTAAAAAGCAATCTAAAGCTTAACGATTATGGAAAAACGGTCGCAAGGAGACTTGGATGGTGTTCATGCCATCATCTATACGTCTATAGCACAGCTGAAACAATGATGCACTACAGAAGAACATCTTTTATTATTTAAACAGTCTGAAAGAATGTATTATAATAAGCAGTAATACGACTGGTGTTTATCGTTACAAGGCAGGCAATGTTAACCTAAATCATTAAAATATTTATGAAGGCAGATTTCTCATGGCTATTTAAGTCTCGCAAATAGTGAAGTATCTCAAATATGGCTGTTTGGTTTCTTCGTAAGGTGCATTTTTAAAAAGTATGAAATTATACAGTATATTAACCATTTCTCTTCTTCCTGACATGCATGTTCCTTCTTTTGTTCTTTAAATCTTCACGAGAAGATCTTTAGCTTTCATATGCAAGACAACCCCAGGGCGTGTCCAGTGGCTTGCGAATGTACTGTATTGACTCCAAACCCCCCTCACCAAAACAAAAAATTCTCATTCTTCCTGTCTGTATTTTTTTTTTACCGAGCTCAAGTTCTCTTACACTACATTTTGTACGTCGGCAACTATTTCAAAGAAAATCAAAAAATGGGAAAATTCTGCTTACAAAAGTATTCAACCCTCCCCCCGTTTTCCAGAAGCCCCACATAAAAGATATTGAAAGATATTGACTTTTTGTCATTCTGAAGGAACGGACTATGAATAAAGACTGCGAACATTCTAAGGAAGTTAAAGATAATGTAATAGAATTTCATAACACTGTTGGATCAATAGTGAGGAAGTCTATGATGAATCATATTAACAAAGCACTACAGAGACAAGGCCCTCTTCTCGAAAAACGAGACAGAGTCAGGCGATCAAAGCGATAGTGCAGAACATTTTAGACGAACCAAACAGTGTGCAGAATTCAGTGAATTGAGTGAAGTTGCACAACTTAACCATTACAAAAGCTCTGCATAATTTGGGACTATATGGGAGGTTGAATAGAAAGATTGAACATGTACGCATCATCCACCACTTGACATAAATGTGTTTAACGTAAATTTAGCTAATTCTGCTTGGTCACAGGCATCCTCCTCCTTCCTCATTAACAAGTGTTATACACACTGATCAGTCATAACATAAAACACAAAACACTCATGCTCAATATTGTCTAGGTTCCCCTTGTTCTACTCAGGGCATGACTCCACAAGACCTCTAAGGGTGTGCTGTGGTGTCTGGCACAGGATGTTGGCAGCGGATTCTTTGGTTGGGAGGACCTGAGTTGATCAGACTTGTTTGTCCAAAACATCCTGTGTGTGCTCAATATGATTGGGATCTAAGGAATTTGGCAGCCAGGTCAAAGACCTAATTGGACTCAAGGCCCTGTGTGCGGCGGGCTACAGATTACTGGGTGTTCTGGTGCCTTTGTCTTATGGCCAGAATTTTTCTAGCGATAAGTGCTGCATTGACTTTTCTATGGGATCGAACTGGACAGGCTGGCCTTTGGTCCCCATAGGTATAAATGACCCTTACATGACTCCATGTAATGCCCAACAATACATTTCACCATTTGCCCATTCAAAAATACTTGATCATGCAATCACAGAACAAAACAAAACTGTTGAGTCTTCATGTCTCATCAGGACAGCTTCAGTAGATCTTGACATAGATTATACAAGTCTAACGAACCTACTTTAAAAAGATTACCTCTCAACTAGTGACTTGATAAGGGTGTTAAAGAGAGCTAATACTAAAATCTCCCTTAGGTATTCAACAGGGTTGAGCTCGGATGAGTCTAAAGGCCATGGTATACGCTTCATATCTTTTTCATGCTCATAAAACTGTTCAGTAAGCCCTTGTGCCATGTAGACGGAAGAATGATCACTCAGATCTTTATTTTTTTCTTTTGCAATCCTGATCTAAAATCTATGTTAATTAGACCACCCCTGCATTCTTACACATGGAGCATGGTAGGATGTTCGTTGCTTAATTATTAAATACGCAGTAAACCCGCCTGAAGGCATCTGCATCTTTTTGAAGTGACTCGTCCTCTGCAGCTTCAATTTGCAACAAATCTGTAGGGTTTTTTTAATAGTGCACAAGTTCAAAGCCTTATATGATTTCCTATATCATACATACAGTATGCAAAATTTATTTTTTTTAATTATCATCATAATTTTATCTTCATGGGTGAATGAAAGCAAATAACTTACATACCAGCCATAAACCAGACACTTATTATACATCCAGGCAAAAAACTTTGTTGATTCATGTTTGTTTTTTTCCTTTTTAATTTGTTGTGTCAATCATTCTTTTGACAGATCAGTAACAGCTGTGCATGGCTAATCATTGAAATATCTTAAATCACAAACACAAGTGCAGAAGGGAATAGCATTAATACAGATTTTCCATCTTAATTTATCCCCCCAACCCATCCTTTTCCTCCTCTCTCACACACATCTTATCTCTCACGCTCTTCCTGATACAGTACCAGGAAAAGCCAGCCAAAAGCGTCTGTGTTACACACATTACTTCTAAAGTGCGAGGTAGGAGCACGGCATGACAGAGCTAGAAAAAAAGGTTTTTTTTTTTTTTTTTTAATCCTCTTTTTTTTCCCCCATTCCTGTCATGTTTGTCAATTCTGCCTTCTGTTGACTCCAAGCTCTGTAGATAGATAAGCCTTCCATCTCTGTGGACTCATGCTTGTATCAGTCAGCAGGATCTAACTTCTGCGAATAGGCCCAAGGCATGTTCAAGTGCTCACAGAGTGTCCTTCACCCAATCATCCACTAGGTCATATACCATGCTGACACTGACAACCATGATTCTATTACTAAGTTTGCAATTAGTCATTTCTGAAACTGTTACAATTATTATAAGATAAAGTATTTTATGTAGCCTCAGAACGGAATTATCCTAGGTACTGTTTAAAGCTCGTAAGTGAGCTGTCTGCCTTTCGAAATATTTCCATCATGTCCGCACAAGCCTTTTTCACCCGAGGTGGTTTACAAGTCATCGCATAAAAGTCATCGTCTCATTCATAATTAATGACTTTCTGACTTTTGCTAGATAATGCTGATAGCAAAAAACAGTAGGTCATCTCTAAACAGAAAAGTGATAAATATATTTTCTTATCCGGCCTGACCTTAAGCAGCTGCCCGCTCCTCCCATGAAAAACAAACAAGCTCTATTTGTCATGTCTTAGAGACTTGGCACGATAAAAAAAATGGCCATCATTCTTTTGGGCTTTGTGTTCTAAATCACCCTGACACAATCTATTTACAATAACTCTAAAGGAATGCATTCTCAAGATGCATGACAGGAGACAGCTAGATAATGGAACATGTGAGAAGCACAACAATGATAGTACTACATGCAGTCATATACATTCATAAGCATTCATCTTTTGCACTCCACTGACATTTAATATGACAATCCAATACAGGTTTGTCTAAATTTTTGTGCATTAGAACATTACTATTTTACCAGACTTGTTAACCTTTACGTATGTTGCCGTGTGTTGCCATTAAAAAAATGTGGCAAAATTGTTTTTTATTCTTTTGCTTCTTATGAGCTTCACATACAGTATCTATATTGCTACGCTGAGAGTAAGTGAATACATTTAATTCATTGCTTAAGTACATGTTTCATATCATGTGTACTTTACTTGAGTAGTTTTATTAGAAGATGCTTTTTACATTTACTCCACTACATACTACAGCAACGATCTGTACTTCTACTTAACCACATTTCTACATGGTGTTTCTGATTGGCTTTTTTCTTGTTGCTTCTGTGCACCTTTTCTTTCTTCTTAGTCTATGAAAAGATTTAGTGCATAACTATCAGTGTGGTGTATAACTATAAGCGATGGCTCAGGCGGTTAAGGCTCTGGGTTGCTGAATGGAAGGCCAGGGGTTTGTGCCCTGACACTGCCAGTTTGCCACTGTGGGGTCATTGGGCCAGACCAGGGGTCGGCAACCTTAAACACTCCAAGAGCCATTTGGACCCGTTTCCCTCAGGAAAAAAAAACACCGGCAGCCACAAAACTAAAATTTTGACATCTAAAATGAAAACACTGCATATATCGTTTTCTACTTTTATGCTATGTATAAAAAACTATAGTGTGTTGCATTTATGCAATCAATAAACTGCTACAGAGAAAATGAAATCTTACTTTCAAATTAAATACTTAATGTTTATTTGTCCTCCTCAGTTTATTAATCCCTGCGCATGATTTATTAATCAGCTGTCAACCAAAAAAAATGGAGCTTGAAAAAAGACTCATATATTTATTATCATCATTATCGACAACAACGTCATATTAATATGACACTATAATTTAAACTTCAATTATGTCAAGAAATCATTAATATTATGTAATAGTGATGAGCGGGTCGGGTATTTTTCCAACCCGCGGGTCCCGCTTTTATGAAATTATTTGGCCCGCCCCAGCCCGCCCCGCACCACTGTATCTATTTTTACAACCCGACCCGCCCTGCACCCGCGACCATTAAACAGACATACTAGGCATTGTAATTCAAATGAAAACAGCCTTTATTTCAGTCTGAAAGTGCTTGGAAACATTTCACGCAACATACATGGATTTTTTTTATTTAATTTTGTTTTTAATGACCCGCCCCAACCCGACCTGCAAATAAAGAGACAATTTCTTTACCCTCCCCAACCCGACCCGCGGGGTCCTCAGGTTACCAGACGACCCGCGCATCACTATTATATAGGCTTGCAATCTGTAAAATTCTTTTTTATAAATCTCGGTACATCTTTAATCAATTATTCTTATCAATAATACGGGGGAAGTGACGTCAGCGCTCTTGTTCCCTTCACTGACATTCACTGCAAATGGAGCAGGACGTAGGGAGCACCCTGTGAAGTACACTTCGGAATGGAACGCAGCTCGGGGCTCGAAAAGTGGTGATGCATATTTTGAGCGACAAAAAATGAAACATGTTACAAGATCACCATAATCTTCAAATTTTGAATGACATTTAAAAAGCTAATGAACTAAAATAAAAATAAATTTTAATTAAATACCCATTGTTTATTTTTCAAAGCCACAGGGAGCCGCAGCAGGGGGATGAAGGAGCCGACCCCTGGGCCAGACCCTTAACTCTATACTCTCATACAACCCAGCCACTCCCAATACAACCATACAACCATCCAGTCCCAAGTACGGTTAGAAATTTGAGGGTTGCGATAGGATGGGCGTTCAGCGTAAAAGCTGTGGCAGTTTTTGCAGATGAAATGATCTGATGTGGCGACCTCTAGGATAAAAGAGACGAAGCCCAAGAGAAAATAATCAAATAAGAAGTAAAAGGTGTGCCTGAAAACATTTCCAACTTCTATATTGTTTGATAAAGCAGATGAGTGCCAGAGTAGTTATTTGAGTAAACAATATATGTTGAAATGGAAAGCTTACCATCCCCTTTTCTCCCTCCGGCGGGACTACGTTTTATTCCTACTCATTGTTGTCAGGTCCGCATGACTGTTGATGATTAAAGCTAGAGATCGCTGCCAGAAGTAGATGCCAGAGTTTCATTTCTAAAGAAAACTTCCACGTAATACCCAACATTATTATTATTCCATAGTCTTTTTTTTTTTTATTCAGACAACACACTCAGGATCTACAGAATAAGTCAAACCTTAATGCCCTACAAAAACCTGGCACCTAAACAGGAGGCAATATCTCTTCAAGAGCAAGAAACATATTACCTGTCTGAACTGAGGGATCACAGTGCCAAGAACAACACCAGCGAAACCCCCGTGGGAAACAAATTAACCTCTCAGAAGCTTCCTGTCTTTCACAAACAGTCTAATCATTACCTGTGTGGAATGTGCAATCATATCAGTCAACAAAAGTAAATAAGCAAACGTTAGATATAATTAATGCTGTTTCCACTGATGTGTTTAGGATGCAAACGTTTTAATTAATTTAGTTATGGCTGTTCCAGGCTATTAAATATGAATAAAGTGGAACATGCTTGATATTGGCACTTTCAACCTTGACATGTTTGGATTGCTAAATGAAATGAAGACGCGGTGAATTAAAAATTCAATGTATTTTGCATCATTATTAAATTATGATGGTCCAAGCCTTAAGGTAGAAGTGAAATCCAATATCTGACTTTGTGAATATACCAAGTAAGTAAGTTTTAAACCATCTTGAGTCATGCAAAACATGAGTGAACTGTGCACTCATGTGCACCCTAGGTGTCGGATGATTCTTTATTAAGAAAATCTTTACGCGATGGAGAGGGGGTCGAGTGCTTATTTACCTTATTTTACATTCTGCATACAGCAAAACCGTCCAGAATTGTCAAACAATATCAGTGCCTAACAGACGTTCTCCAAATAGAAAATCCAAATACTATATTACATGACTTTGTTCAGACAGGGTTGCTCATGAACAGTATGATCAGTGTGTTCTGACTTCTGACCACTGTTCTTCTTGACATTAATGCTGCTGTAACTTTTTTTCACTAACATTACAGCCTCCATCAACTTACTTTCATAATTTGCTCCTTTCTGACTTCTGTGCTCGGTGCAGCCACCGTTTTAGCATCCACGGTTTATCCCATTTAAATCGAACCTTCGTGTGTTTTTCTTTGTGTGTTTCATTTACACAGGTTAGAACACAGCATTGCACGGAATCAAATCAAACAACCAGTCTGTGACTGATAGAGAGAATGCGGTGGTCCCAGCCTGGGTCCAAGCTGAGGTTCGAAAGCAGTAAGAAGGCAATTTAATCGACCCAGGTTCACGTAGCGACTCAAACATGCTGTGTATTATTGGCTGCTTTTGCAAGCCAGTAAACTGAGCCTTTAGATGCAAACTGAGCCAAAGGACAGAGCGGTAGAACTGCAGAAATTCAGAAAGTTATGATGTGTTTTTATTTTTTTTTAAACACTAAAATGAGAGGTGATCCAGGACAAGGGTTGGGAACCTCTGGTATGGACAAGTTAGTTATGCAGTTTTTTGCGGCCAGAGGATGAATTAGGACATTTTCAGCCCTTTTTACCCTTCAGCATTTAGTTACATATAAAATTCATACATAAATTAGTCAGTTACACGTATTGAATTTCACTCACTCACTCATGGCCTATACCGTTTTATTCTGTATGCAGGGTCACGGGGGGCCTGGAGCCTGTCCCAGGAGACTTAGAGCATGAGGCTCGGGCAATTTGGGAACATCAATTAGCCTAATCTGCATGTCTTTGAACTGTAGGAGGAAACCAGGGTACACAGAGTAAACACACCAAGCATGGGGAGAACATACAAACTGCATGCACACAGAGGCGGGAATCGAACCCAGACCCTGGAGGTGCAAGGCGACAGTGCTAAGCCTCTGTCCCGCCTTGTATAAAATCTACCATTGATAAATAATTATTATTACATAATTAAATAAATATTTGGATTGGTGTTACCAGGAGTTCTTGTGAACTATGCCCACTTCTATGTTCCTCTTTTCTTAGTTATGAGATCGGTGGTTCTGGAAAGATGTCAGGGAAACAGGAAGTTGCATCCTTCAATGTGTTGTGAATCAACACTCAAATCAATATTATATATAGTCTGATTGCTTTGTAAGATCGATTGTGACAAAGCAAAAAAAAAAAATCCAGTCAGATCCGCATAGTTAGGACAGTGAGCCAAGTCTCTTTCATCTGAAGTAAGACCTTGAGACAGTGATAGAAGCATAGAGGAAATAAAAGTGGTTGAAATGTTTTTTTAATCCTGGTATATTGCCTTAGTTCTGCAGTTCTAATGCAGTTATGTAAAATATCGCTTTTGTGTAACTTTATTCAGTACAGTGAGTGTAAAAAATAATCTAGAACGAGCAGAATACCTGACCCCAGATTGGGAGCGCCCTCACCACCACCCAACTGCTAGCTACGGGTTTCTGGTTGATAATCAATATCGTGCCTGCATTTGTAAATGAGATGTGTTTGCATACGGTGTTTCAGTTATTTTTTCCCCATCTTTTGCATTTTCATTATGTCCCACTTCAACACCAAAATGCACCCAGAAATCAATTCATACTCACGTGTTGTTATGACCTATAATGTATGTAATGTTATAAGTGTACATTATAATTAGTCAAATAAGAAACACAATCATTAACAGTCTCTATTCTTTGGTAAAGCTCTCCTTTATGGCTATGTACAGATTGTCAGAAATCCAGGATGAGAAGGGTTAATCTAAGCCCTAGAGAGCTGCGAAAGAATCGCCATTTTGTGTTCAGCCCAGTCCAAGTAATCTACTGTAAAACACACAGGAACAGGTTAAATGGTTTGGACAGTAATTGAAACTTAGACAAGATTATAAATGTGGTGTCGACTGGAGCTACTATGATTTATACTCCGAAGGTGGCATACAGGACCAATCAATGTCTTAATAGTATGAGGTGGATCTGGGTTAGGTACAGATGCTGGAAACTGTATCAGATTTATAACACCTAACATCTCTATACTCTCAGTGATGATATTACGCACTTGAGCTAAACCCTCCAAGTCCAACTCGAATGGTCCTGAACCTGAATCGGGCAAAATGACAAAAGCTAAATTTGTATTATTTCTTCGATTTCTCATATGTACTTCAAATGACCTTTTAGCCTTTCCTCCTTTTCTTTGTGGAAATGGGATGTTTTTGACTATCTCGAATAGCTTTTGACCTCCTGTGATCATTCTTGTGTCGCTCTATTATAAAGGGAAACAGTAGGAAATGCTGCAAAGGACAAGAGAATGCTAATGAACTTGTACCATCTGTGCAAAGTTTCCAAAGGTCATATCTAACTGGTCTGCTGGACAGTCAGGCTCTGTCCAAAAAACATTTAATTTATCTTGTTTTCTTACAGTTTTTAAATAAAAATTTTTTTATTTGTGGGTTGTGGATGCAATTAAATCT
>JAQQZT010000040.1:8103908-8136090 GCA_030068275.1 Clarias platycephalus
TCTACAAAGTATTGACTCAGGGGGCTGAATAATTACGCACACCCCACTTTTCAGTTATTTATTTGTAAAAAATGTTTTTCCATGTTCTTCCCATGCTTGGTGGGTTTCCTCCCACAGTCCAAAGACATGCGAATTAGTGCATGTCTAATTGGTATGTAGTGTGTAGTGTGTATATGAATGTGTGCATGCTTGTGCCCTGCAATGGACTGCACCCCATCCAGGGTGAACCCTGCTTTGATAGAGAAGATAATAAAATGATATAAAAGATGTAACCTTGAAGAGGCTGTATTAATATCAGCTATGCCGCGATTCTGAATCAAGTTCTTATTTTCTTTACCAACTCTTGATTGTTGCTTTCTCTACAGTACTTCTGGCTCTTAATCAGAAACGACTTCAGCAACCTGATCCTTCTTCATTTAATGCAGAAAAAAGCAACATATAGACTTGAGCCATGACTCAACATTCACTCATGATGTTAAATTAGAAACAACACTCCTGCTCTTTTTCTTCCCAGAGATAGAATATTTCCCTGCAAAATTGACCATAAAGATTACAGACTAAACATAGAGGAAGTTGATAACTGTTGGTGGAAAGTTTTCCATGGGAACCTCATTATGTTACACACCGTGCAGTTTACAAATGAAACAAAAATAACTTTGCATAGGCCAAGCATTTATTTATCTGCCGGCACATTTACAAGGAGCCTATATTTGCAGCTTATGTATTGACCACAGTGAAATTCTTTTCTTCGCATAGCCCTGCTTGTTAGGAAGATGGGATAAGACAGCTTAGAGGTGATGATGCTTTTGAGTTGCCCTGTGACTTTCTGAGCAGTAACCCAGAGCCATTCCTACCCTTTATTTTTCACTTCACTGTATTTTGTCTATTAAGTAAATAATAATGGGATAGTTTTCTAGGAAAATAATAAATAACAGCATGATGTGATGTGTCCTGATATCAAGCAGGTCTTGTTTTTGATGATTTATCCAAAAGCAGCATGCATGTTTATTTCCTCTTATACTAACACAGCAATCCGTGAAGATTATGTAATTTATTACAAACACTCTGACGTTGTACATTTCTTTATATTCATTCTCTAATTTGAATACCCATGTCTGGAATCTGAAAGGGACAGATTCACAAAGAACTTACTCTGACACCAGGTCTTTTCCAACAAGGCCGTTCTGGCAGTGCCTAATTTTATACCAGTACTTTGTTTTCCAACAGCCAAAGCTGTTTTGAGTTTTGAGACATGGTTCTATGGTGGCACCAACACTGTGCGGGGTCAGAACAAGAACCGCCTACATCAGGGGCTGGGGGCGGGATTATCACGACCAACTAAAAGTTTGTAACCGACCCTCAGACAGGGAAAAAAAAAAACCTTCTATGGTGGTGGCACCAACACTGTGCTGGGTCACAACAAGGAACCGATTACAACAGGGGCTGTGGGCGGGATTATCATAATCGACTTCAAGTTTGTGAATGCCACCTTGAACTCAATATGCAATGAGCTGCTAGCACTGCTGGGAAAGTAGAGACGTACATGGACATATACAGTGACGTACTGGCGTGACGCTCTAGGCCGTAGAAAAACAAAGCCAGTTCTTAGGATGTTTCGCTATTGAACCGGCACCAGCACCAGACATGAACTACTGTAGCACCTAGTTCATTTTGATGGAAAAGGGGCTACTGACTCCTTACAAAATGCTAAATAAATATGTCCTTACGGAAAATGTTAGCAGACAAACAACAGTTTTTGTGACAAGACCATGATGCAACTCCCTGTATGAGTTATTACTAAACAAATAATGATTAAGAATGAGCACATTCATATAAACCTGGCAGCTGGAGCTGTGGTCAAAGCTGCTGTTATAGAAAATTACTCAACACCTTCTGACCAAACAGAATCGAGCATTGTCCATGTTGATTATATTCCATATTAAATTCAAGTTTTATAAACACACACATGCACACAGATAAACAATACACTAGATAAATTAGACCCTACACAAGCAGTGTAATATGTATCCCCTGACACATTACCAGCTGGTTAAGTCATTATGTGTCATGGGAGAGTTTTGCAAAAGGCCTACAGTCCATCGGTTTTGCAGCCAGTCCTTGAAACAAATTATCTTCATACTGTAAGTAGAATCTGTTTCCCTTTTTTTTTTCAGATGCTGCATTTACAGTATAGCTTTCAGGAGAGTTTCAGTGAGTTACAAATCCTTGAATGTCTATTAATGTTGGATCAGGAGAGGGTAGTGTTTTTAGTCAAATGCATGCAAAAGAGAAGAGAGAGAGAAAACGACCACATGCAATCATCAAACAAAAGAGCACATATGATGACCTGTTCACCCAGCCCTCAGGCATCAGGAATTATCCTTCTGATTGCCGCTTTCCTGTTTCAGTTTAAATGTTAAGACTGTTTTCATTTTGACGTTTTCATTTAGAGCTGGAGTGTGGGTGCTGAGCTTAAGATTGCCGTAAACACTTTGACCTACACCTTGCCCCGGGCTAAAAGACCAGCTAAGAGCTCCAACCTTTCTGTAATAACAAACATGTGTAACACTGATCAGTCCTCTAACTTATGTTCTTTAGCTGGGATTAGTGGTGGATTCTTAGCCAAAGACAGAACAGCCATCTTTCTGTCTTTCAGTTTATTTCAGCGAAAGATAAGTGACGCAACTTTTCATGATCATAAATTGTTAAAGAAGCCACAGAAATGCTGCGAGTTATTAGACAAGTGTCTATCATGTCCTCGGCATATGACAAAAAGTCTCACAGCATTTTCGGCATCCGAGTGAGCGAACAGAGCCGAACCGACGCCCGGCTAAGTCTGGGGAGCCATTCCAAACTTGTTTGCGTCAGTGGAAAGTCAAGTGAAGCGAGTTTGCAAATTTTTTGTGGTTTTGTTTTTTTTGCATTTTGTGCCAGCTTTACTGAAGACATAACACAATGGGTCTTAAGAACGTTAGCAAGAAGAAAAGGGAGCCGCTTTCAGTTGTGTTTTTAAAGCAGCCAATGACAAGAGAAACCATGAATTAAGGTTAAGTGAGGTTTAATGTCTATTTATTTATCATTTCTAAAGTTTTGATTGCAAAATGATTGCACATATTCCTATGCAAAAATGATTATAATTATGATTATAGTGTTTAAAATTGGTAATATTGGTAATTTTTTTGAGTGGCTGGAACGGATTAACTGCATTTACATTATTTCCTATGGGAAAATGTATTTCACAGGATGAATTTGCTCCTTAAGAACTCCTGGAACGGATTAAATCCGTATCCTGAGGTCCCACTGTAAAAATATTTCTGAAAATATTTGATATATGTGAAAATATTTAACATATACATAATTTGGCATATGATTTTTATCTGGAGAGATGCACCGACCTTCTAAATTCATGCTAGCTTTAAAAATGATCTAAAATAATACTTTTGAACTGAAAGCTGCTGTTTATGAAAAATGAACGCTATCGTGGTGCAGACCTATGATACAGTTTCACACCTGGCTAATTCGAAGTAATGTGGACTTTTTAAACTGGCGTAAACAAGTACACATATGTAACTATGGTGTTAGATCAGGAGATTATTGAAATGAGACATGTGTTTATCTTTGGGGTGGGAGGTTGGATGGAGGGTGTGAATGTGAAGACTGGACGCTTTCAGTGGCTAAAGCTGTTCCAAAAACAGCCAATGGCAATTACAATGACTTTAGGGGATTACTTTACAAACATCAAAAACAATGGACCATTTCAACCTTTTTTTTTGGTAGTTGCCCAATTTAGTCAGTTCCCTCTATTTGAAAATATACTGTATCTTTTGAAATGTGCAGTTGGAAACCATAATTTATCTATAACTTTCTATTCATGTAATGCTATAGAACAGCTGAATGTATACAGAAGTTGAGCATTATCTTTTTCCCCTGAACTCCTTTAGACAGCTTGCATCACACTAAAGGAAACACGACCAATCAATGCGCAAGATGTGCTATACTCTTTTGTTTTTCTGGCGACAACAGACGAAACCTGCAAACACATGAACTTGAGTCTATAGCTCACCCCATGGGATGTTCGTGGTATTATTTCATCAGTTCCTGATTGGACATTTGCTAAAATTTCGGCCAAAAAAAGCATTAACCAATGTTCATATTGCTCCTAAAAACTTCACACCTAGTCATCGATGTATGACAAACTGGATTGCATTGCAATGACATCAAAAGTTCAGTGATACCTCATTTTTTATTTTTTTTTGCCCTAGCCTGACAAACATTAAGAGATTTTGGACATACCGTTTCTGTCAGCTCACTGACTCACATCTCCATTTTGATCATGTTTGATTAACTGTGCACAATGTGTGCTGCGACCGAGGAAAATGAAGGGAAACAGATGGAACAAGGATTTTATGGATGTGTTTCTATACAGTAAGTAATGGAAACAAAGGCGACTGTGTCCCTTCCTCAACAGTTTGCCGTCATTTAAGCAAACCACAAAGCGTCATTTGCATTTCAGAGGTCAACACGACACAAGAGTTTCACTGTTCTGAAGAACAATAGGTGGCTAAAAGCATGGTGAAAGGTGGGCACTTAAACCCAAACTAGAGCCCCCACTTCACTATCAACAAAAAAAAATCACTCACACGGTCATTTTCCACCAGTAAGGAACAGATCTTACCTTTAGGTTTGAGGCTACATATATACATACATACATACAGTGTTGAGTCTTTTATATGTTGGGAGTAGGTCACTAATCACTATGCCAGATCAGGAATGTTGCACACAGGCAATGAGACTAAAGTGTTACGGCATGTAATTCAGAAATTCTGCGGTCAACAAACGAAACCTTAAATGACACTATAATCATGTGTCCATTTGAAGCATTCAAATTCAAAAAACGAAATGTAAATGTAGTGTGAATATTGGTAAAGTAGGAAGCTTAATATCAATCCTGTGTATCTTCACCTATATAGTCACCTGTGATTACTTATTTACTTAAACGTTTTTATTAAAGCGTCTCGTGAAAGCATGTCCCACTTTTCGGTTCACCCTATAGACAGATCAAAACTTTTCTGACAACAGAGTAAGGCATGAAATTACTCAACTATACCTACAACCGTGGCACTGCATGACTTAAATGTCAACTGCTGAATGTAACAGCTTTGACTGTAGAAGACATTTTCCACTGCAAACCGTAAAATGCCATGTTTGTATACAAGTTCTGTTCACCGCCCACTAACCATAAGCAACAATAGCACTTTAGTCGACTTAATCTGATCGTAATTACAAGTATGCATTAAAATAAACATGCAGTCCTACATTTGGTGTGAGTGCTTTCCAGAAGATGTCATGCTTCAGCAGGGTTTACACATACAGTGCTGTAGCTTCGCTTAAATCGGAGAACATCAACAAAACGATGAGACGTTCGCGGTTCCCACAGCCTTTCTCCATCACTATGAATAGAACGCTCCCCCCAAACACACACACATACAACAGACCCCCTTAAACAACATCCTCTAATAAACCCCAATGCTTTTTTTTTCTTTATTACTGTGTGCTACAGTACACTACGACTTTATACCTGATCCCTACTGCAGTCTGTACAGGAATGAGCTATTTATAGCAAGAGAAAGAACATCCTAAACAAAAAAGTGTCACTTGTTTTTTTGTTTTTTTTTTGCAATGCAGTCACAAGTTTTCCAAGGAGGCTGGGCTCCGAAAAGTCACCTTGCACCTGCCTCATGCTGTTCTGGACTATTAACATCTGACACATCCACCCACACACACTCCTCTATACACATGCTGATACACCTTATTGCATATTCAAATACAGAAACAGGACACTTCACATACTGTATAAAGTCATTGTCAAAATATTTCTTCCTTTCTTTTGACTTCTATTCCCTGTCCCATCGTCTGCACTGATGCCAGGACACCAGGAATGATTAAAAAAAAAATAATACTTACCGTCGTTCCTCAGAAAGCAAGGCAGAATGTGACAGAAGAGTTCAGCCCCCTCCCTCAGGGATTCAGCTGTGCTGTCACTGCGATACAGTCCACCCTGAAGAGGCAGAGGAAAGTGTCCCCTAGTGCTTCCTGTGCTAGGGAGACTCAATGCTTTGTGGTTTAAGGATGGAACCTATAACAGAGTTCCCAGTGTTGCAGCCAATCATGCTGCTCCACTGCCCTCCAAGCCCCTCCTCCTCCCACAGAGTTCCTCAGGATGAGGCTGGAGCCAGAGCAAAGGCTACCGCAGCATCACAGCAGGACACCAGCACAGCCCGAGCCACAGCCACGACTCACGAGCTCTGCTGATGATTAGTAGGATGACTAGGTTAATGAACACATCACTGTCCTATTCAAGGAATCCGTCTCTGTGCTCTCATGCTGTGTAAGGGCTCTGTTTAAACAGCTCTGATTAAAGAGCAGAATATTTGCTTTTGCGACTTAATCCTCAAAGCCGATTGCTGTGACGGCAAAGCGTCAGCTTATCCTGCGTCACTCAGTTAACCTTAGAGATCAGTAAAGATATCTCATTGTTCTCTTTCCCACAGCCTGTCTCATGAGCCTTACTGACAGCTGCGCTAAAAAGCACATACGCTAATGAGAGCCTGGGGGCTAAAATATTTGCTCTGGGTAATTCCTTCAACTTGTACTGATAAATAAAACATTGAGGAATCGTTATTTTTTTATAGTCCCACTGAAATGTTTTATTGAGATTCGCTTGCCTGAAAGAATGAAAGGAATCCTTAAACTCATCCAATAATAATTCTTGTCATTCATTAAGATGGAAACATACACAGATCAGCGATAACATTATTCCATCCTCTTTTTCCATCAAAATAGTAATGAGCTCATATGTTCTGACAGCTTTCCACCAGAACCAGAAATAACCTTTTCATCAATTTGATTTGACCTTGACCCTTGTCACGGTCTCTGAAGTCCTTATGCATGTCCATTTCTTATGCTTCCAACACATTCAATACAATTTCAGGGAAAAAAAAGGAGAATTTGCTGCCTAATATACTGTATGCCACCCACTTCCAGGTGCAACTGTAGTGAGATATTGTAACTGTAGCTATGCCAAACTGTGATGGCTAGAGGACGGGGTTAGGGCAACTTCAAAACTGCTCCTCTTGTGGGATGTTCCTGGTCTTCAGTGGTCGGACGTACCAAAAGTACCAAAGGGAGGAAAATCGGTGAACCGGCGACAGGCTCAGGGACGTCAAGGCTCATTGATTCACATGGGGGAGAAAGCTGGTCTGTATAACCTGATCCAATAGAGCTACTGTAGCTCAAATTGAGGGAAGAGTTAATGACGTTTCCAAAAGAAAGGTATCAGAACACACAGGTCATTATTGTTTGGGTGGAAAAATATTAGGTGGGTGATCATAATTTTATGGTTGACAAAATCCACTTGAATTTTATATTAAGGCTGTCAATATGAACGTGTAAACGTGATTAATCCAGAAATTTTAACGCGCTTCTATTTTTTAAATGAAAATTAATCACATGATCAAGTTTGACCCAATTGGCTTCCCATAATTGCAGCAGGGTTATTCATAATTAGATGACTGAGGAAAAGTTTCATTATAAAAAGCTTCTGGATGGAAGTTTGGATAAAACCAAAGCTGTGTGCTCGAGCTACCTTCAAGAGGAGCTATTAAAAAAAAAAAAAAAAAGTAAGACATTGAAATAGACTATGACAGTGAGGCAGTTGGCAGAAGCTCCTTTTATTGCACTTTATATCACTGGACATCAGTAAGTAACCATAACAACCTCAATTTAACAGCACATTTAATCAATGACGAATGACAACTGCACTCATTCACTCTGGCCGTGTTAATAACAGAAGGAAGACATTTTGCCAAATTGAAGAGATAACCACCACTATGGGAGTATATATATATATATACTCCTATAATATTTTTTACACTCTGGATTCTACACAATTAGATTAAATATAAAAACTGTCCAAGAAGCAGGATGGAGGAACAAGCAGCAGGAATTGTTCTAGTGGCCTTATAACACTGATCTCACAGTAATACATTTGGTTCTCTACTGTCGACATGAGGAATAGCAGAGACAGAGTTACTGTGTGATGTGGCAGCAGTATTGATGCAACCTTATTTTTTCTAGGTTGTAGCACAACTGGAGCAGATTGCGGATTTATGCCTCGCTCAAGGGCAGATCAAAAAAAGGACTGAGAATTTACAACCTGTGGTCTTTCCTATTCTGAGTATTGCCAGTCCATGACCGAGCGTCAGGTCCACACTGTTGGCAAATCAAGGCTGTTGAAGATGTGTACTGTAAGTGTTCTAAGAAAGCATTCTGTTGGTTTGGTTGAAATTGATAAGGTTTGCCCTAGTAAAGTCGTAATGAAAAAAAGAGAGTCCTAATATGTCAGTATGGGGCAAATTAGTGGTAATAAACTCAGGGTTAATAAAATCAAGTAAAAATAAAATGTGCTGATGATTATGTAATTCTTAAGCTAAAGACTTTGTACTGTTACCTCGTCTCTTTCCTGTGGAACTGATTGAAGGCAGTCTCTGGTGTATAATCAGGCAATTAACAATGGATTTATGTATAATAATTTTGTTGATATTTTCGTCTAGCAGATTTGACATTGGTTTAAGTGTGACGTGGCTCATTGGCTAAAATGATTTTGACATCCCTGGTCTAGATGGACGAACCAAAAACCCTTTAAACCTATTTTTTTTTAGAATAATAATTAAAAAAAAAACTTGTACTATTGATATAAAAAAAAAAAAAATAATTCTCACATTCTATCAGCAAAACTACAGTACTGTGCAAAAGTTTTCCCACCCTTTGTTTTTTAGTACAAACGTTGTTAACTTTTTTTATTTTATGACTTTCTCAACATCAGTGTTCCACCACAGAAGGTTACCTAAAAATATTTGTATGCCAGAAAAGAAAGAGAGCACTTATATAAGAGACCACTTTTTACACCAATAAATAAAAAAATAAATAAATCAAAGCGGGTGGGTTTTGAATGAAAAAAAAAAAAAAAAAAAAGCAGCCAAAACAGTCAAAGTGCTCAGAAGGACTGTGGATGGTTCTGCAGGATGCTGAGAAAAAATCTAGGTAGATAATTTCCTTATAAAACTGCACAAATTGTATCTGACACTAAAACATTGCCAAAACAAATCCTTTCATTAATTATTGTTCACTGAGCTTTATAGTTGCGTTTTTTTTATGGCTGCTTATGGCTATTAGTCATGCTATCCAAAATACTTAACCCTGTTTAATCTGATATGGTGCCAAACAACAATAAAACACTGCATTGATGTCTTTAGAGTATCTATTTAAAAGCGAGGGTTTTAGCTTTGTTAGCTCAAACATGCAGTACCGTCCATTTCTTCACCCTTAAATCTCCTAAGCCTAACGCGAGGAGTGTGTCCAGTCTCAAGTCTGGGAAGTTAAGAAGGAAGGACCTCTTGCACATCGTGGGACCGGGTTACCACTGAGTGTGCGCATGAGTCCCTGACTTGTGCAGAAATAACCCCTGTTGAACCACAACATAATGTAGGTTATGATTCATTCTGCAATGTGTATAGACAATAAAAGCAATGTTCCACCCTATGCCCATTCGAGTCCATTTAAACCATTTAGCGCTGCATTGACGTAACCTGAACCATTTCAGCAGTCTAAAGTGTACGCTTAATAGTTTGCCGTTTAAGGCAGAAGTCCCTGGGTTCGTACTGTAGATGACACAGCAGAGATTACAGCTATTATAATCGAGACCACTCTGACCTCGAGTTGCAATGAAATTTATTTACGTTCCCCCACACGTGTCTGAACCATTTCCGAGAGCATCCTGTTTTTTTTTAAGCATGGCTAAGACACGAACATGGATATACGATCATCTTTCACAGTGCTCTTTCTTTACATTTGTGATCATTTGATGACAACGCTGTTGCATACATTAACATGCTTGGTTTTCTAATGAATTTAGTGATGCTAACCCTCAATAACCTGCTTCAGATGTTTCTTCAATATAATCTTCATTATTTAGTAAATTTTTGTAGCTCCCGGATAATCTGCTTTAGGGTTTAGGAATGTTAAACATAAAAAAGATGAGATCTGTATTGTTATACTGTATACATATGATATAAACAGTTTTATTTAAAGTCTAACAATGGCTCTGGCTTATTAACATTGTAATATTTGTATTGTCTGTCATCAGGAGCACCCAGTTGTGTTGCTATGGTTCACCTCCTGCCAGGCTCTAGGGCCAAGTTCTGGCATAAAGTGTCTGTAAACGCTATAGCCCATCTGTTTGTAATAACCTTTGGTCACGAAATCTTGATGACACCAGGCTAATGAGGGTTTCAACTGTAGCATGAGAGAAAGCGCTCTCGGTTTCCTCTCAATCACGTTTAACATGTGCACCAGAGCGTCTAATCTGTCCTCTTGGGGGGGCAGACCAGTGTTTGATTTGATCTTTTGAGTTTTCACTTTTCATGCACACAATTATGTGATCATCTCTGACTGGTAAATATGCAAAGCCCACACTTAAGATGCTTTCACATTTGCATTTTTACAGGATTTACATTTATTCCATTTGTCAAAGTGGAACTTCTCACTCACTCACTCACCGTCTATCCTGGACAGCGTGCCAATCCATCACAGGGCGCACACACACACTCTGATTCACATAATATGGGCAATTTGGGAATGCCTCTTAACCTAATCTGCATGTCTTTGGATTGTGGGAGGAAACCCAACAAGCACAGGGAGAACATGCAAACTCTACACACACAGAGACGGGAATCAAACCTGGCTGGGAATCAAACCCAAACCCTGCAGGTACAGGGCGACAGAGCTAACAATTATAGCACCGTGCCACCAAGTAGAACTTCCAAAGTTGAAAAAAAAAACTTTTTTTTTTTTTTTTTTGTGAAGCATTAAGTGATTTAGTGAGATTTTAAAAATAATTGAATGGAAAATTAAGCGACGAGTCTTCTATTGGTGAAAAAAAAATGTATTTGGTGAATATACCAGACAAGACAAGACAATACCTTTATTCGTCCCACAGTGAGGAAATGTCAACATTATGCAGCAAAGAACAATGTCCAAACATAAAGGAGTGACAGTTCCGTGTATAAAGACAAAAAGAGAAAAATGGACATAATAAAAAATTTATACATTATTTGTACACAGTACATACACACTTTATACAGTGTATAAATACAGTACAAAGGAAGGGGGGGAAAATATATATTGAATTTTAAACATTGTCATATTCTAGGTTTCAGTTAGTTTAACTGTGGCTGCATATAGTGGTGTCAAAAAAAGTCATTAAAACAACATATGCCATGTATTCTTATTAACCTAGTTAACCCAGTGTAAGTATCTATCCAGTGATGTAAACTTTAAAGCACTTTAAGTCGCTCTGGATAAGAACGTCTGCCAAATGCCTAAATGTAAATGTATTCTAGTTCTCCCTGGGCACAAAACGGGTGATTTCACTAATTAGTTCTCACTTATTTGTCTAAAGATTTTTGCTAATTAACTGAAAAACTGGTTAAAAAAAAAAAAAAAACTAGCCAAGTGAGTTGTGTGTGATATTTAGTTTCTGGAGCCATGGTGTGGGATCATCATCTCCAGACTGAAACCCAACAGAAAACTGTTCGACGATGGTGAAAAAGGCAGTAGCAGCCAAGAGACCATCCTCTGTACGTACATGAAGCGATCAAGCAGGCATGGATTGAGCGAGTGACACCAGAGTACTGCAGATGTCTTTTTGACCAGCCGGATCCAGCAGGTTTTGATTACAGAGCTAAACCAATCATTATTTCATCTTTATTACTACAATTAACAGGTGAGGGCAATATTTTTTTTTACAATATTTTATTTATAAATGTATATAATTTATATATCAGCCTGTTATGTATTATAGACTGTGATTTTTCTAAAACCTAATGGTGAAAGCAGCCTTAAGCATTGACGTGACCTTTCTTGTGACTTGCTTCTCCACACATTATTTAACACGTGCCCAAAACCTATTTCCAGTTTCAGACCACATTTGCACTTTAAACCATAGAAGAAATGTGCTGTGAGGTGAATACATGATTCCTTGTACAGTAACAGTAAAGTACAAGTGATGCCTCTAAATTATACTATTCACCACCAGAGTCGCCCCACTGTTTGCACAGCTGTAACACTAAAACATTTCCTTTGCACTGCAGTATCACATCTCAAAGGATTTGTCAGATTAAGACTTTGAATATGGATAGACATGTGAAATAATTTACTGATCTTTTTTATGATCAATGTGAGCATTTATTTTTTTTTTTTTTAAATAAAGGCACCGAGACTACAATTAGAGAAATATTCACAAGTAATCTGTTGAAAATTATGTTTTTTTTTCTGATTTGGGACCGTTTCAACCCTTTAAATGCATAAAATCATTAAAAATTATTGCTTTTTTTGCCTCATGTTTTAAAGGTGCATTGTGACGAAAATGTCACTTACCAGTTACCAATAGACCAAACATCTGTGAACGACGATCCCGACTGAGGTGGCTCGGAGCCCACTGTAGTTGTGCATTTGTTCCTGTGAACATTCAGACAGTGGAACCCCTGTTCTTTAAAAATTGATGGATAACTTGTTGCTGACTCGTGGAAAAGGAGCATCTGTCTGTGGGAACTGTATATATATCATTCATGAACACAACTTGCACAGCTGGGAGTTATTGTCACAACCTCCTGTACAATCCCGGCCTTATTCCAAGCCATTTCCACATGCTTCGGCCATTAAAGGAGTTCCTGGGAGGCTAGTGTTTCAGACGTAAAAGCAGGCAAATCTGATCATGGCTCCGGCATGCTGAGAAAACTTTCTACCTCGATGGTGTCCGAACACACGTGAAATGCTGTAATAAGTGCATTGCTGCAAGGGAATATGCAGAGAAAAAAAGTAGATCTACAGGAGTAGATCCTTGATGTGGTCTAATGCCGACCTAGCAAATCCAAGCGTTCCTCGTTCTGTGCATGCTGAGATGCTTTTCTGATCAACCCAACTGCAAAGACAGAGTTACTAGACTTCCTGTCAGCTCAAGCCAGTCTGGACATTTCTCCTTTGATCTCTATTATTATCAAGATATTTCAAGCTGCAGACCCACTGTTCACAGGATGTTTTTTTGTTTTCTGCAACATTCTGTGTAAACTCCAAAGAATTCTAGGTTTGAGAAGACCAGAAGAACAGAAACTTATGAAATACTCTAGCCAGTCCATTTGCGGCCAACAATCATGCTACAGATAAAGTCACAGAGATCACATTTTCCCCATTGCTGATATGCGACGTAACTGGTATCTGCATCATTCCATGCACTGTGCTGCTACCACAAGATTGGCTGATTGGATAACTGCATAAAAGAGCAGGTGTATAGGTGTTCTTATTAAAGTGACCAAGTAGCATTTTACCAAAAGTTTTTTTTTTTTTTTTGCATGAAAAAAAGTCCATGTTTTTCACTCAGCATAAAACTACCTCATGGTTCTCAGTCTGAACTGTTGCATGAGTTTAAAATAATAAAGTAAGTCATAGCAAAGCTTGCCTTTTATGCATCAGGAATGTAAAATCATGACCTTTTCCAATAACTAGCTGTTATGCGTCATAAAAGCAGAATTAAAAAAAAATAAAAAAAATTGACTGTTCATCATATTTCCATTAAAACCAAAACCCAGCTACATTCATTGCATGCACTTGAATTATTAACACTTGCAACAACACGGCACTCCACATGGGGGCGCTCTAACATCAAGTTAACCTTCAACACAAAAAAAAACAAACAAACACTACTACTCAAACATCAACTTTCCAGCGAAAAGTATTTATTTCTTTATAAATATACACTTTAAAACATTTTGTTCACATATTAGATTTCACATAACTAAGTTCACGTGTATAAAAATCAGAAAGTTGACTCCTGTCCTAAACAAGGACAATCATGACAGTACTAAAATAAAACAAGCACTTAAGCTGCCTTCCTCGTCAACTGTATTAGTAGACATGCTGATGTCGTGTTGGTCGTGTCCCAAATCACCAATAGTGCACTTTTATCTGAAGCCATATTTGCACTTCTCAGAATAATTGTTTCGATCCTTTACAAAGCCTTTCTGCCTTCCTATCCATATCAATGGTCAGACAGGATCTGGTCCAAGATCAGTGGTTACTCAGACGTCAGGATAAAAGCGCTGGCTCCTTCAGGGACATTCAAATTCAAGTCCTGTACGTCTCCAAGACGTATATTGTATATATGCATATTGTATATCAGCATGTTTTCTAGAGCTGTGAGGAAGGCCAGGGAACGCAGGAGAGAAAAAAAAGTAGTTAAGGCACTGGGGCTTCTTTAATACCCGTCTAGGGAAATGTATTATGAAATTATGAATTAGCAGAATCTCACAAATCCTGCTGTCTGGTCCAGACTTCAGTCTCCTGCTCTTGTTACTATTATGGTTCAGAACAGCTAAATGCAAAGCTACAACTTTAACACTGAGTTAATTTGGTTTTGTATCTAATAAAATGAGTAACTACACACGGTATTTAACATGTATAAGAAAAAGGCAAAGGTGAGACTTGCCAGTCAGAGGCTTCAGCAATCCAGAAAATTTATCTGCTTTCTGCATATTCTGCTTTTAACGTGCTCAAGAAACAGCAGTATAATTATGGTGCTAAAAGCGATCTTAATAATATCTTTTAGCTTCTTTTAACATTAGATTCTCCTCTTTGACTTTTTATTTTTAAAAACAAAATTTTAGATTTGCAGAAATTAGTATATTACTATTTGTGCAATAGATTTCTCCCAAATATAAATATTTCTATTATAAAAGTTTACAGTAGGCCAGTAACCAGCACTCCGCTCAAGTCAGATTGTCATTTCCAAAGTTCCTTTATGCGTTTAATCCTGTTTGCTGTGCGAGATGCCGTTGTTGTTCTGGACCTTGTCTGCACCCCGGACACTTTTGGGAAGCCTCTTGCCCTTGGTGTATGCGTGATACCAGAAGTTGAGGAATAGAAGGAGAAAGACTACGCCGTAGAGGGTGATGATGTAAATAAAGATGGGGAACGAATAAGGGCAATCCTTCATGAAGTAATACTGACTGATGTGGACGGTGATGAGCACGAACTGTATCTGTACACACAGAACGGATTCAGGTTTCAGAGAATTTAAGTGTTTACTCGGTTTTAATACAGATCGACCAGTGTTTAAAACACGACACTTACTAGCTGTATAGACGTCAGGTGCTTCTTCCACCAGAGGTATTTCTCGTAAGTAGGTCCCAGTGCTGACAGGCCATAGTACGTGTACATTATGACATGGACTATACAGTTCAGAGGGGCGTGGAATGTTCCCAGGCCACCTGGAAGACAAGACAAGGGTTCTGAGCAGGTTGTTTCTTAGATACAATGGTTTGTAATTGTTAGTTCTTTTATAATAACATGGGACAACATTTTTTAAAACTATTTTTCCTCCCTGTCAATATTAATGTCCGATCTCAGAAAGTCAATCCTTTCCAACTGTTGCTGCTCATGATGCATCATAGAGCAGCTTAACATACTCAGAGGACAGCATTGTCCGCTGTCTTCCACATATAGTACATGACCTCACAGATGGACATGATTGGCTGTTGCTGTGATTGACAGGTGACCGAGAGAGTACGCAATGCCCCGCCCACTGAACATGGTCCAATTTGCGTTTTTTTGGATCCCTTTCAAAACCTTATTGTGCGCTAGGAAACAAAATGGCATCTTACAGACGGTCTTTGAGATACTAACGTGTTTATGTCATTCCAGAATGACAGCATTTTTCTTCCTGCATCGCAGACGGAGTGATAATGTGCCTGATTAGTAGTCAAGCCCTCAACAAAACCCTGCAGGTTTATTCTTTCAGGCATCAATTCCAACACATGGCCCTTAAAATCTTTATTATTATTATTATTTTCTTTTTTTAAGTGTCAGTACTATTTACAGAATCACTCATCAATGTGAAGTTGAAACAAGAGTGGATTTAAGCGCACAGATTGACGCATGAACCAATCTGTGTCCATTTCAAGAAAGTTCAAGAACGAGTCGTGATTTTAGTGCATTTGATAAATCAGCTTCCTGCTGATGCCTTGATTTCCATGTCATATGCATACAAAATTTATTCTCAGACATCTAATTTACATGAAACACACCTTAATTTATGCAGCCGCTGCAACAACGAGTTAATAAAAGGAATGCATTCGTAAGTCAATAAAGATCTGATCTAAAAATGAACTTAAAGTAAAAACAGTGAGGGGTGAATCTGGGCTTTGCTGCAATAAAGACAGTTATTGTCCGCTTTGTCTTTTATAAAGCTGCTTAACGGCATAATAAGCAAGAAAAGCAAGTTTTTCAACCTTACTAGCAGGTAGTTATGTGCACTCTTCTTATTCAGATAGTCATTAAATAAATCTGAAAGCATGCGATACAGAAAACTACCAAGAGTGACTGAAATTGCTTTTGTTATGTTTACTGTTGGTCTGAACATCTAAATACATTTTCTTTATACGGCTCCGGCATGTGGTTCATCTGTCCTTAAATCCCCTTGTGTGGTACCACCTCTTACGGACAAATGCACCTTCAAGCTGATCAATATCTACTAGCCTCTGGATCCACATTTACATATTACATGTTCTCACTAAATTCCATTTCTTCCATTTTAGGTTAAAGTTTCTGTGTGGGCAAATGCGATCATTAGTTTTAGGCAGTTACTGATTATAAAGATATGTATTTAGGATTGCTTAACTGCACAACAAACTGACCTTTACACGTACTGCAAGCAGACAGTTGCTTGATCTTACAGATACACCAAGGAGGAATGTGGAAACTAACTGTGACTGTATCGAAGACACTACAGATGGAGGTAGGATAAAAGTTCTCACTCAGCAACTATGTTAAACATTATGCAGAGGTGTCACGGATATGATTTAAATCATTTATATGATGTCATGCCATTTGCGGGTTTGCTTCCTCTCGTAGCATTAGTGACAAATCACTTTCTCCGGTTACAGAATTTGTAGGAGAAAGTGGACTCAAGTTACCAAAAAAGTCATAAATTATGATGCTTCATTTTATATATATATATATATATATAAGATTTAAAAAAAAAAAAAAAAAAAAAAAAAAAAATGGGGCCTCAGATTGTACTGCCTGACAAAAGCGCAGCAGTGTAAACCCTCGTGTTCATGGTCAGTAATACAGAAGAAGAGTGTTTACCTGGAGAAAACCTGACACCGAACCACCATGTGAACGGCATTATAGAGTGATGGAAGACATGCAGGAAACTGATCTGGTTATTCTTTTTCCTCAGCACAAAGAACACCTGGCCGAAAAGGACATAATTAAACCACTAATTAAAAAGAAGACAGAAAAAAAAAAAAAGACAGATTGCAGAATTACTTCACTTAATGTGCCAATGTAAAATATAAGTGTACATTTTGTAGCTTACTTACTGTGTCTAACAATTCGATAAATTTGGAAAAGTAGTACAGCCAGCATATGTGCGCCATCTAGAGAAGTAGTACAGCAGGGTTAAGGGTTTGTAACACCATGTGCGTCAGATCTTCATAATCCAGTAATACTCCTACAACCACTACTACTACTACTAATAATAATAATGATGATAATAACAACAATATTAATACATGTCTTTCAGTTCCGCTGTAACAGGTGCACTTACCCTCATAGCCTGTGGAGAGTGCGAGTAATCCACCAGATCACAACCAAACGAGTAACCAGTGCCCCAGCCAGACATCACAAACTAAAAACACACACTGTTACATACAGCCCAAAAGATGGGGAAAATTGCAGCTTGAACTCGTTCATCTACTTGAGTTCATCTGTTTAGAAACATTTTTAATGGAATTTTGCTCCCAATGTTTATATTTTTAATATTTTTCATCATCAACTTATCCCTTAAAAGTACATAAGTGGCCAAGAGTCTATCCCAGGGAACTAAGGTCACAAAGAAGGGTACACACTGGACTGGATGCTGAAAAGCCCACAGCTACTCATATAATGAGCAATTTGGGAATGCAAGTCAGTCTACAATAGATCTGGAAAACCCAACAAGCACGGGAACAACACAGACAGGAGGTGAGATTAACCCCCCACCCCCAACCCTAGAGGTGAGAGGCGTAAACTGCTAACCACTTACCATCTCACACCATTAATCTGCCTGCTTAGTCCAGTGAATTTAATACTTTTTTCATTTGGTATTTGGCTTCATATCACACCGCACATAATTAAAGGAACCAAAAAGGGGGAAAAGTAACAGGTGGTTGTGTGTGACTGGAAAGGTTTTATGAGTAGCTTTTATGACCCATTGGTTATAAATTAGTGATGGGAAGTTTGAATCCTTTTAGTGACTCGGTTCTTTGAATCTCGTTTATCAAAATGATAATTTTTTTTGAGTCATTTAGTTAATTTTATTCTTTTGATCAGAAATAAAATAAAATAAAATGTTACATTTTCAATAAACAGACCCCCAACACATCTACATAAACAAAGTTTGGCTATAGTTCCAGTAAATATTACAATGCAGCTAAGGATATATTGTGATAAACAGAATGAGTAGCTAGTTTTGCGATGATTTGCACATGCGCGCTCATTAAAAAATTAATAAAGCACTCTCCGAGACTACTCATTCTTCTGAGTCAAGTTAAAGACTCGTTAAAAAAGAACAAATCATTCATGAACGACCCATCACTATTATAAATACATCAATAAAAAATGCAAATTAAAAAAAAAAAAAAAAAAAGTTCGTGGTTAGCACTGTCGCCTTGCACCTCCAGGGTCCGGGTTCGATTCCCGGTGGGTTTCCTCCGGGTACTCTGGTTTCCTCCCACAGTCCAAAGATATGCAGATTAGGCTAATTGGTGGTCCCAAATTGCCCGTAGTGTGTGAATGGATATGTGAGTGTGTGTGTGTGTATGTGTGCCTGGCGATGGATTGGCACCCTGTCCAGGGTGTACCCCGCAACCCTGAATACAGGATAAAGCGGTATTGAAGATGAGTGAGTGAGTAAATGTGCCCTGAAATCTCTTTTTTTCCTGCGCCTTTTCAGAACATATGACATCTCACAGGTCATTAAATCAGCTCACAGCTACAAACAAAAAAATAGACAGACAGATGCCGCAGGCCAAAACAAATTTCATGTTTGGATCACTTTCTCCAGTTGTATTGATTCCAACACAAACTGCTTTTTTTTTTCTATAATCGAACCTCAAATTGACTTTTTTTGAGTTTGAATTGATTGAGTTTTATGTACAGTATGAAACTACTGTATGTAATGCGTTTAAACAAATCCACGAGATGATAATATTTTGATATTCTGGAGATATCCTTACATCCAGAATAAAACAATCATTCTGAATTAAAGTCATTTATTTTTTGTACTATGCAATTTAATGCACAGTGCAATTTCACTTATATGAATTAATATACCTAATGATCAAATTCAAATTCAAAGTTTATTTGTCACATACACAGTCATACAGATCATTTATGTAAATTAGGAGATTTTTAAAAGAAAACTAATACAAAAAAATTTGCAAAGTGAAATGATACTGCTGCCGTCATACCCACATACCATATTTTTACACTTCTGTATTTTTATACCTCACGGTTTACAAATTCATTTTGTAAATTTTTTTTGTGTATAATTTATATCCTTCCCTCTATTCATGTTTAACCGCTTATCCGAAGTCGGGTCGCGGGGGTAGCAGTTCCAGCAGGGAACCACAAACTTCTCTTTCCTCGGACACCTCAACACACTCTGACTGGGGGATTCTGAGGTGTTCCCAGGCCAGTGTGTAGATTTAATCTCTCCACCTAGCCCTCGGTCTGCCCCATGGCCTCCTTCCAGTGCCAAGAATACCTCCCTAGGAAGGCGTCCTGGTGGCATCCTTACCAGATGCCCAAACCACCTCAACTGACTCGTCTCCATGCAAAGGAGCAGCGGTTTTGCTCAGAGTTTCTCACAGATGACGGAGCTTCTCACGTACAGTAATTTCTATTTCTAGTTTAATTTGACTTTGTAACTTAATTTCCAGCTTAATTATTATTATTATTTTTCAAAATCTATCTTCAGTTTAATTTGTAGTCAAATTTATATTTTTAGATTACAGACAGTCATATAAGCATTTCACTGCATACCATCCTGTGCATGGTTGTGTATATACAAAAATAAAATCTGAATTTGTGCAAGTGTATACAGTACAAACTGTGAAAATTTAATTCTGTGAATGGCGAGAGTGGGGGGAAAAAAAAAAAAAAAAAAAAAAAAAAGGATATTCTGGGAGTACCGTTTTATTTTAATTTTTCACCTGGATGCTCGTGGTTTGACCAAAATGCCACAGAAACAAAAACCACAGGATAAAATTTTTTACCTTTGGCACACAAATACCTTGACACACACACACACAAAAACAAACTGAACACTAGGTGTGGTGTGAATCCTAATTTGCATAAAATGTACCTGATGGATGATGTGAAAACAAAGGAATCTAGTGCAACATGTTTATTAATGATATCTGTTAGTGATTACGAACACATCAGGTTTACATTCGGCAATCAGAATTAGTGATGGGGAAACCCATCTACTTTCTTAATTTTAATAGTTCTTCATTTGGTTAATTATTTTAATTATTTAAGTTGGGGGGCTCTGATAAGTTAAGCTAAAGAGACAAAAGAAGACAGACATCATATTTGACCTAAATCCATGCTTGGCAGAAAACCTGGAACTGATGTATGACATTCAGACCACTGACCTCGTAACACATATACACAGAGAGAGCCACGACGCTGAAGTTGTAGACCACAAGGACCTTCTTCAGATCGAAGGGTTTCTTGTTTTCCATCAGCCGGGGCCCCAGTGAGGTCACAAAATAGATATAGGCACAAATGATGATGGTCTGCGGCAGCGGAGAGGACATCAGTAGCCAGTCTTTAGTCCTGGGGTCTAAATCAGGCAAAATTTATTAGATCTCAATACAGTACCAACGGAGGACAAATCCCTCAAGCACGTAGGATGAGCAGAATAATTTATGTAATATTTAGCTTACGGAGGAACATTGTTCAATGATTTGATAGTTATTTTACCTGCATACTTCATACACTCGTCATATAGCTCCACAGCCGTTGAGGTGAGCCGATCAAACGCCATCTCTGTCTCAAATAACATGAGAAATGATTAATGACTGATCATGCACTTTGCTTTATTTTAAGTGTTGACAGAAAAAAGTAATAACACATCTGACACATTTCGAACAGTGATGCGACCCAGAGACAACCCAAGATTTGAATCCAAAAATGACTCTTTATACCATGTTGGTACAACGCATCTTCATTCATCAACTTCATCTTGGCACACTGGGTGCTAGAGCTTTCTCCATTGTGGCGCCAAGGCACTGGACCAAACTCCCCCTGAACAGTCAACACTGAAAATCCATTTCTGAGTTTAAATCAGCTGTCAAGACTCAACTATTTAAGTGGTCTTCAACTGCTTTAATGTCAGTTTTATAAAAAAAAATATACTAATTTAAGTTATTACACGCTTAAAGAAGAAGCAGGCGAAAAAAAGAAGGGTCCTCAGAAGGACTGTGGTTGGTTCTACAGGTTGTTCAGTAAACCTAAGCAGCTGCTTCACTTATAAAACTACGCGGTGTTATTTTTTTAGTTTTCTTTTTTCAATACAGCATTTTTTTAAAAACATTTCTCTACAGTAGTTATACACAGTAGTTATAGCTTTATACATTGATTGACCTTGTTTTTTTATATATATAATTTTTTTGGATTTTTTCCAGATTTTCTCCCTAATTTAGTCGTGTCCAATTCCTCCCCATCACTAGGAGGCTCCCACATTAAGCCTACTACTTAGTTCAGTCGTGGGGGCCGAAGACTATCACGTGTTTCCTTCGAACCATGTGATGCCAGCCAACCGCATCTTTTCAAACTTCTCACTCACGCACCGTTGGGGGCGGTGTAACACACTCGGAGGACAGCGCTATCCGCTCCTTCCGCTTGCGTGAGCTCACAGACGCGCCTGATTGGCTGTAGAGCCGTGGTTAATGTGGGAGCATGGAGTACCTCTCATCCCACCCCTCTGAGAGAGCTCGGCCAATCTAGCCCTCCGGCTGTGAGAAGTTACAGCATCACCCGGGAATTGAACCTGATTTTATTTATAATTATTTTATTAATTGCTATTTTAAGTGTTCTACCTTTTACGTTTAAAGTAAATAGTCCTTGAATGTTTGAAAGGTGCTTATAAAAAAATAATTATTATTGCTGTTGTAAATAATAATAATAAAACTATTATTAAAATTCATGTCTAAAATGCAAAGGCCTTTTCGTGTTGATAACTGTTTTGATTTGTAATGCCATTATCGATTTATATAACAGTATCACCACCGTAAAGTGAAATGGAAAACATGGTCATGTTTATTAATTATATACCAGTACACTGGTGACAGTTATCATGGTCATCCAAGGCTTATCTTTGCCTGTGTGGCACAGAAAAGCCAATTTAGCACAAAAAGTTGCTGGCCACGAACGAACGGTAAGGTGAGAACGCTCATTGCATCACAGCAGAAGAGTTAAGAGCTGTTGACCCAGCCTCCAAATTCTCCAGATCTCAATCTGACCAAGCACCCTTGGAACGTACCGGGCAAACAAGTCCGATCCATGAAGGCCCAACCCCAATATCCAAGGCACGCAAAGAATCCACTGCTATCTACCCAGTGCCAGATAACCACAGCACATCCCCAGAGGTCCCGCAGAGGTGCCCTGCTGGCACGAGGGGAACCTACACAATATTGGGCATAATGTTTTGGGTTTTAATGTTATGGCTGTCCGGTGTAACATTAAAGCACAAACTCTTTACAAGTTCTTGCTTGTCAGAAAGTTGCAGTCAAGAGTACAGGGTCATCCATAATATATAGCAGCTTTGTGGAGCTAGGTCTTGAACAACCAACCATCTGATTAGTAACCCAGACCTTTAACCCTCTATACTTGCATTAAGATCTCTAGTACTAATACTGTATCTTCGATTCCTGATCTTCTGTTTCTAGCATTAAATTTTTTGCAATAAATTTCCTGAGCTTTTTTATTTCCTGCATTAAGATTCACGTATGACGATTCACAATTCTGATCCCTTGATTAGGATTACTTTATCACGATTCCTATTTCAGATTAAATGAAAAGCATAATACAAGCTCTGTAAATTGTGTAACAATGGGCAAATCTAATCTCAGAATAGCAACCGGCACGTTCTGGTGGTCAGTTGTGAGATCGCACAGCAAGGAGCGATGGGAGTAAAAAGCTCCATTGTTTAAACTAAATAAAGTGATCCTGTTATTGTGTCTTTTCCCTGGCGAGCTCCTTAAACAAGAGGCCAAGTGTTGGGACACAATGAGCAGTCAGTTTGTGGTGAATTTGCACAGCTGAGGCACAGTCCTGATTGGACGATCTTAACAGCAAATATTTTCTTAACAGATACAGTGCATAATACTCACATACAGTACATACTATATTTCAGTTATAATATGTCAATATATAAATACTTGTGCCTTGCCTGTCCAGCCAAGTGATCAAGAGACATGATTTCTGGAGAATTTATGGAAACAGAACAAAATGACAACAGAAATATGAAAAGGTCAACAGCTGCTCGCAGCCATAACTTAAGAATTTTTTGTATCAGTACTGACAAGAACTACTGAAAGATTTTTTAAATATCAACAGCAGAAAATCTATACCCTGATCTGAATTTCTACTCTCGAAAAATGTAGTGCTTTATGATTATGTTCAATGTAAATTCCTTCCAGCCTGTCTTGAACCCATCTAATGCATGGGTTCTGTAGCGTAAACGAGAAGATCCTAACCCTAAACGGATCGTATCCAATTGGATCACATTTGATCTCATCCAGTCCATTTTTTAGACGAAGAATGTTATCCGTAATCGCACCTGATACATAGTACAATCAAGGCATGCATCCACATCAACGGATGTTAATATCAGATTAAGATCCATGATATCAGAAACAAAATCCAAAAAAGTAAATCCCAAAAGGATTTCCCTCACTTTCCCAAATTTAGTCCTGACTCTAGTGCGTACAAAATAAAAGGACCAAAATGCAGGACGATGTGTTATGGTGCAGGAGTATGCTGGACATGAAAATAAAACAAAACAATAAATGAATAAAATAAAACCAAACAAACAAAACAAATATATAGTCATCCATCTGTCCATCCATCCAGGAACATCGGCAGTCCAACAAGGGACTGTGGAGGCCAATGGTCATTACCATTGTATTTGTGTGGTAGGACCGCTGATCCACATTCACACGCGCATTCACACACTATGGGCAATTTGGGAACACCAATCTGCATGTCTTTGGACTGAGAGGAAGCCGGAGAACACGGAGGAAACCCACCAAGTATGGGGAGAACAGGCAAACTCCATGCACACGGACATGGAATTGGGAATCGAACCCGGATCCTGGAGGTGCAAGGCGACAGTGCTAACCACGAAGATGGATTGGATTGTAGCAGGTGGTTTGTATCTCTTCGTAATGGATTGTAGAGTCAGAAAATAGCACTGTGCACTAAACAACTAAGTAGTGTTTTCTATCAAATACTACACTGCTTTTAGTGATGTCGATAATAATTAGGGAGGTGTGCAGAAGGGTTCATACTGTACCTTTTATAGTCACACGTATCTAAAACTCGGTTTAGAAACCATACCAGTTCTTGACAATTTATTGGTTCTTTAAAGGTAAATTGTATAAGTTCGTAGGTAGGTTGTGATGGTTTGGGCGTTTGGAGGTTAAGACAGGAGAGTTGAGTGACCAAAACCATCAGGAATTTATAAATTACAATTAGATATGCTCTAGCAAAAATGTTTGAGAATATTGAAAAGTGTGTAACATTCAAGCAGTTAGAAAGTAGTCAAGCAGAAAGTCTTCCAGTGAAGTACACAGAGTTGTTAGTTCATAAATACTGGCACTCTGTAGACTCCCTCAGGTGTAATTTTATTGTCTTTCTTGATTTCATTTACTCACCCACTCATCTTCTGAACTGTTTTATCCTGTATACAGAATCTCGTTTGCACTTCGCTCAATCTGTACAAGGACACGAGGCGTGGTACACCCTAGATGAAGAGCCTATCTCGGGAGACTAAAGGCACAAAGCTGGGTACACCCTATACAGGGTGCCAATCTATTACAATGCACACACGTATGCACACTCACACATTCGTTCACACACTATGGGCAGTTTGGGAGCGCCAATTAGCCTAATCTGCATGTCTTTGGACTGTGGGAGGAAACCCACGGGGGGGAACATGCAAACTTCATGCACATAGATCCAAGGCGGGAATTGACCATGATTATTCGGTTTATAAATAATGTAACCTAGTAACCCAGTATTTATCCAATGACGGAAACTTCAAAGAACTTTTCAAAGCAAGTCGCTTTGCCAAATGCCTAAATGTAAATTTAAATGTAAATGTCAACTTGGACTTAAAATATTGATTCAGACTATAAAAGACATACAACTTTAAACAATAAATAAGAAGAAATTTCATAAAAATTATGAGTAATACCATTGTTGTCTTGGACTTGCACATCGATCTATAAAAAATATTTTTGAAGAATGTTTTGTGCAGCTTGTACTTTTAGTATGCTAATTAGGCCCAACCTCCCTTCCATGGCACGAAGATCATGTGATCCGAGACCTCATTATAATTTTCTTTAAAACAACCATCATGGTAGGCACAGATCACCAACTCACAAAAAAGATGCAAGCTCTTTATGGAATCTGCCAAGAAAAATCTTCACTTGTTTGGGTTTCCGACATCTTTTGTTTTGACACCTTGTCACGTGACCTTTGAATTGTATACTCATTAATATTCTTTAGTGTCTACCAAAGATGGGGGTGTACACAGGATCAGACTTGTCTGTGTTGAATTATTTCAATGTTTATACAACATTTTGTATTTGCTATAGTGACTCATTGATATATATTTTTTGTCTCTTTATTTTAACATGAATTCCTACGCATGTAAGAAAAAGTTTGAGAACTATGTATGGTCCGTGTGAAACTTTAACGTGTCCTGTCAGTGTGATGTTCGAAAATAAGAAAGCTCTTAAGCTCTTAATGTAGTCTTTTTAAAAATGGACTGTACACATTGACAAAGAAAATTTTCAGCCAGTTAGTTCATAAATATTGGCACTGTGTTGATTTTCCTTAATCTGATAACAACCAAAACCATAGTACCTCTATAAATAATGTCCACTGTGTCCTGTCAGTGTGATGTTCAAGAATAATAAATTTCTTACTGTACTAAAAAAAAAAAAAAAAAAAAAGGTACTGTACACAATACAGTTAGTTCATAAATATTTTCCTTAATCTAATAACCAAAAGTGTGAGGTTCAAAAATAAGCTCTTATGCTGCTCTAAATAACCAAAAATTAAATGAAAATAATGCCTACATAAAAAGGTAACTGTAAATAAAATCAATTTGTACTTCTTGGAAATGTTAACTATCCTAGGAACCCTTGAATAAATTAAAAGTGCAGACAAAACAACAACAAAACAACAACCTTATTTCCTTATGCTTCACAGTTAACAGCCTAACTGAAGAAAGCCAGACTTCTTTATATCCATGTCGTGCTCGGATAATGTAGTTATAGTATAATTAAAGTGAAATCCATACCCATATCTACAAGCTCAGACAAGCCGTGTGGTTTATCTCCAGGGAACCAAACAGGTAAAAGAAGTAGCCTTAGAGTAGGCACACCTTCACCTTTCACAGGTTTCAACACCACACCACACCACCACATACCCGTGCAGAAATCTCACTATTAAATAAAAAGAAATTAAATTTTTCTTTTTTAATTTTGACTCCTGAGTTCACGCGCATCACCAGAGTGAGTAGCATCAGTGCTACAGCAACACAAACTAAACCTCCACACCGTCCAAACACAAAGAGCACTAAACTATAACCGATAACAGCTAGAAACCGATTTAAACAACACAAAAACACTATATACGTACGCTAACACAAAATTAAAATAAAAAACAAACAGTATTTTAACAGTAGGACACGCACCTGTTCCAGTCCTCTCAGGTTGAATGACTTTTTCACTCTCCGTCTCTCGCTCCACTTTTCACTACACTGACACAGACAGATCACCGCGGTGATTCGCCCGCTTGACGCTAAACCCCGCCCCCTTCACAGAGACTGGCCAATCCTTGCTAAGCACCTAGATTTGGCCCAAGCTGCACACCATAATGTACTGCAGAATTCTTTTCCTCCCTTTTTTTTCTTGTAACCCAACGATTTGTATGGAGACCAGGTACATTTAGTTTGTAGACAGCGACCCTGTAAAAAAGTTATTTACTTTTTTGCAATACACTATTTCATAAGTGCATCATCTACAATGCTACAATTGTACAATATCATTTGGTCTAAATTTATTAAAGGAATGGATCTTTCTATTTGTGTTATTGTGTTAAGTATGGTACAATTCCATTCAATTAGTCTAAAGTTCTTAGTCCAATGAGGTCATCTTCTGTAATCATGTGGATCTGTGTGCCTGCCTCGCCTTTTATGGAGATGATGGGCTATTCCCTGTGGAGACTTGCTTTGTCTCAGGGTCGTACCCATACATCCAAGTTTCGTCATTGGTAATGATCCTCAACATGAAGGATGGGTCATCCACGGCATGGTGACAGAGTTCTCGTTAGACTTCGACGCAATGTTCCTTCTGCCCCTGGATCAGCTGCCTGGGGAAGAAGTTGGGAGCAACATGGCACATATTCAAATCATTGCCTGGACTGTTTCGTATGACACACAGACAATGGGAGCAATGTTCTCCGACGATCCTTATGCACAAGTTGGCGAATGATTTCGACATTTTTGGGGGTTGAGCACGTTGAAGGTCTCACTGATCTGTCGTAGTCTTCCAGTGATGTTGCTCTGCTCTTGAAAGCGCACGTGCTCCTCAAAACACCCTGACTCATTTCAGCATCTCCGCACACTTGCCGAATAACATCTGCTACAAATGTCTCTGTAGCAGATTTGCTCAGTATAATTTCACGTCCACTCTTTGTTCCATGATGAAATATGGTCGGAATAGCTCCCTAAGTACACAGAAGGAAGTCTTTAGGCATACTGACTTAGGAAGTTTGGTGCTCCCTGTGACTGTGCTTCCATTTGTTGGGCCGTTACGAAACGAGTCTTGTTTTTTTATAAATACCCTTTCATAACCTAGGAACACTGGGTTGGAAACCACACTTACACAGTATGGATAGATAGATGGATGAATGTTATTTCCAATTATTGCTCATTAAACTAATACCATACACCGTTTAGCCTCAACCCTAACTGAATTGAATGATGTTTATTATGAATTATATACCACTAAACTGCTGACAGGATCACCATCACCCAAGGCTCATCTATAAAGGTAGCCTGTCTGGTCTGATTCCACAGCTAAGCTACTGTATGTAGCACACATATGCAGAAAAAACTGAATGGTGGCCATGATAGAAAGGTATCAGAACACCCTGTGCATAACAGACTGCCATGTATCGGGCTTAGCAGGGAAAGAGGTTGTTGATCCGGCCTCCAAATTCCACAGATCCCAATATGATGGCGCGTCCATGAAATGCACCGAACAAAGAATCCTAGTCCATGGAAGCCCCATGACGCAATCCACACCACCCAAAGTACCCACTGCTAATGTCCCGGTGCCAAATACCACAGCACAGGTCTGGTGGAGTAATGTACCATGAGGCCTGAGCTTCCTCTGTGGCACAAATGTACTGCTTTGTGTGAAAGCAGCCCTCATATTGAACGGATTATTGATTTACAGAAGACAATACAGAAATATTTTTTCCACAACTTTATTTTTCCCTGCGATAAGTCTAAGACTTGTATACAACTGTAAAAAGCTGTAAAAATAAATAAAAGAAACCAAGTAACTTACCATAATCTTGTCACTTAGAACAGTGGCAGCCTGATAAACGTTAACGCTGAGTATGTGAAAATTACACATGCAGAACTGTGCAGAAGTCTTAGACACCCTAAGTGTATAACCTTAACTTTGTTATACATTTTTATTTTAGGATTTCATTACTAAGTCCATACAAAAATTTCTGAGTTCAATATATTATTATTCCAGGAAAAGAAAGCAGCAGATCATGTAGAAGACCACTTTTCAAGAAAGCTTCTGGGTTTTGCATGCATGAAACAAAACAAAAAAACAGTTAGGATAAAGTCCTCAGAAGGACTGTGGCTGGTTCTGCAGGAAGTTCAGTAAAACTAGGCAGCTATTTCCCTTATAAAACTGCACGATTCGCCACACCAACCATTGACTTTGTTTCATTAATAACTGTTTGGTGCTTTTTATGGTATTTTGGAATGTAGACTTTTTTAAAAGACATCCTTGTTCTGCAGCCATTATTTGCATGTGCCTAAGACTTGCACAGTACTGGACATAATTTTTCTTTACTATAACTAGAAATATCGGCATTAAAATGGAAATTATGTACATAAAATAAATATAAAACATTTTAAATCTTCAAGTTGAATATACATGATGAAACTTGGAGATCACATGTAGGTCAAAGGCCCCTTACAGAACAGTCCCAGTAGTTTGTTGTACCAGGCCACACCATGCAAATGAATGCGGTGGATGAAGATAAACTTTTTTTGACCACAGTAGCTGACAACCACTGTTGGAATATTCATGAAGCAGTGCTGCTCAAACTGACCTGCCAAGCAGGTTGTTTAGCTCCAGATCAAGTTAACAAATCTGATCTCAATGTATCTTTGACTTGTATCCTAAGTAGCAAGTATTAAATTGGAACTGGATTTAAATATAAAGATATAAATGGGGATTAATCTAACTTTGTGTGGGAACAAGTGAGATTTGTCAGGTCTTTTATGGCAGAAGGCAGGATTGGTTAGACATCCTATAGGAGTGGGCAGGATTGATAAATATTCATGAGTGAGGTTTCTGTCAGAGCGGATAGCATTGGTCGAGCATGTCTATTGGAATGGATAGGTTTAATCAAACGTTAGCACGTTAAACCCAAAGTGTGTTTGAGTGCAGATGTCTGACAGGTCATGAACTGCAGTTGTCGACCTGATAAAGTTGTGAGACCTCTGAAGCACATTCTTTTTGCAATGCTGTATGACTTTTACTGTTATTAATTTCCAAGTGGCCCAATCAATCTTCATCACTGCTCCAGGCATCTTCAAAAGCAGGATTAACGGCAGCTTGGGTTCCACCCTGTAAAGGTTTGCATAACTTGAGTGTTATGGTTCATTACATAAGAAAATTTAAAGAATGCAACCATTCTGGTTTTTGAGAAAAACAGGTAGAGCTGGATGAAAATGATCAAGAATTCTCAAGGAGTCCCTTGGATGAAAAACAAAAAAGGTTTTGCCCTTTCCTCTGTAAGCCTCCTTACCTTTTTTCCATCATCCTCAACATCAGGTTGGCGCGCCACAGGAACCCACGCCAAGATGTTACAATCCTTGCCACCACTGTAGAGCTCCTTAGAACACAACAGGCATGGAGGAATGATAAAACAGCACACAAAAATATATTTTTATCTTATCTTGGTGTGAGTTTAGACAAATCTGTGCCTCGGACTGTTCCTGGATCAGTTTGGATTCACTGGGAAATGAGGGTCACTGGTGTAAAAGATAGAGTTTGTAACTCTGAAGTTAAACTCAATGGCAGGACATTCAGTGTTAGACCAAACAATGGTGGTGAGTGTGAGCTCAACCCACTTCTTGCGGCACACAACAATTCTCATGTGTCTTATTCAGCACACAAAAGGTCGTTCATGCCTGAAAGTGGCTCAAATTACCTGATAGTCCGGATGAAACTCACAGCAGTCTACGTTATTATAATGTCCCCTTAATGTTGTCACTAGCTTTCCTGTGAAAAGGCCGTACACTGCAACCGAGCTGCCACACGGAACAAACACAAACTCTGGGCTGCAACCTCTTGATACAGTGAACTTCACGCCTTTGCGACTCTCATTAACCACCTTCCCATAGTTCACCTGGGGGGAAAAAAGACAATAATACTTGGGTCACGGTTTCCCAAGATATAGCTGTAGATAAATTATTATTAAAAAAAATTGAAACTAAAACATAAATGAAAATCTAAATGCAACAGCAACGAATGTTTGTGTCCATTTCACTGGGGCGGATATCTGACCAATAATGAGGGTTATTTATGATTTGAAATGTGATGCACATACACTATGCATCTAGTAAAACACATGATTTTAGGAATATACTAGAATGTAAGTCAGTGAACATACAGACAGCTATGTCTCCATTTTCAACTTCACAAGACGATTTTGTTTCAATGCACCATTTTAGTTGATCTGCATTGTTCTCTTACTTTCTAAGCCTTTAGCTGCACTTATAGTACTGCGCAAATGTGTAGGCACCATATTAGCTTTAGTACAAATGTTGCTATACATGTCTGTATAATTATGTAAAAACAAGTCTATATTTCCAACAGACCTTAAAAATGAATAAAGAAATAACATTACAGAAGAATGGTTTCATGCCTGTAAAGAAAGCAACACTTTACATGACAGACCAGTTTTTAGCTGAAAACAAACAACCAACCAACCGTAGGCTTCTGGGTTTTGCACGAAAATAGAAAGTGTGACAAAGTTACTAGAAGAATGCTGACTGTTTTACTTAAAAAAATAAATAAATAAAAAAACGGCTTAAATCTTTAACTACTGATTATGTTTGAGCAAAGGGTTTTCACACCAAATATTGCCTGTTTATTTTCTTACAGTTTATTGTTCTTTATAGAAGTTTAGAAATGTTTTCAAAGTAATTTTTTTGCATATTACTATAAGTAAAACGGCTGTTAGGTTTCACTGAACGTGCTGGAGAATATGAGTTCTTCTTGTAACTTAGGGTTTTTTTTCCATCTGAAAACTGGTTGGTCATGTAGCATGTTGCTTTTTTTTTTTTGTTGTTTTTTTACAGGCAAGCAAATACTCTTCTGTAATGTTATACACTACCATTCAAAAGTTTTAGAACACTTGCAAATTTCTTTGTTTTTGTTTAGTGATTTATTTTCTACATTCT
>JAQQZT010000040.1:8136741-8150613 GCA_030068275.1 Clarias platycephalus
TTTTGGACGCCTTCAGCATTCCTTTACAATGTAGAAAGAAATAAAAATCAGGAACCATCATGGAGTTAGAAAGTGACGCCAAACTTTTGAACGGTAGTGTATATTTATTCTTTTTTTTTTTTTTTTCCAAAGTTATGTTTGGAAATGATTTTCTACATAATAACGCTGACATGATAAACATATATAATAAAATTTGTACTAAAGGTAATATGGTGCCAGATAAATACATACGCACAGGCTCACAAATCCCGCTCTTCAAAAGAAGTTGTTTGCCATATATGGAAATGTATTTGGGGGTAATGTACATTTTTTTAGTGTACTTTAGCAGAGCAATAAAGAATGTGTGAAATGTATTAAAGTATACTATGTACAGCAATTTTCCAGGTGCACATAGAACTAGTGATATGCACATTTGGTTAAAATAACCCTCACGGGGTTAACAAACTGTTCACAAATGAAGCCGAGTTTCTTAAAAGCATAAAGATAGTTGCTAAATGCTAAATGAAGGAGCAACATCTTAAACTCACCTTCTTTGAGCTAAGCTAAACAAAAATGATAATTTGTAAATGTGCAACTGTTTATAAATCGTCACAGTACAGATGATATCCTTCAAATTACATGATAAATTACACAACACTCATTTTTAAACGCATATAAATAATACCACACCTGGTTGACTAGGCTAAAACTAAAATACGTACTTATTCTATACCTAATGTGTCATAGCCAAGATGTAATTGCGGATGTGATCCATCGTCTATGTCCTTCACAGAATAGATATGCGATCTCTGAAGAATGACAAACTTTTTGAGGTATTAAGGTGCAACGCTGTACTTTGTGTGAACTCTGACACGCCAGTGTAAACGAGATAAAGGTTCTGCATGAGGTGCTGAGCAGGCTGACTTTCTCTTCTCGAGGAACGCATCATTTTGCCTACAGTTCTACTCTTACCAGTGTGTTGTGACCTGTGGCGCTGTTCCACAGGCGCATGCGGTCGTCTGTGCCGGTGGTCAGGAGGTAGAGGCCATCATCGGTGAAACACAAGCCGTTCACACGTCCATTGTGGGCTGTGTTCACTGAGAAGAGAAATGCTTTTAGTACAGTGCATTTCATTTCGTTTTAAGTGCAAAGTTACAGTATATGATCTGTTGTTAATGATGATGAATATGTTTATATTTATATTACATCGCCTTTCTTTTATTATAGCAAAAGAGGATTGCCCATCATTTGCTTTTACAAATATATAATCCTAGAATTACTATCAAATTCCTTCTTACAAACCTACAACCGAACCATTGTTTTTTTTTTTTTTTTCCCCTTTTCCTCCACAAAAATTATAGCCTCTGAACATTTAAACCACTGCATCTTTAGCTATGTTAATCATAACACACATCACGCTTGTGTCCATTTCTATACACTCAGGTCACTCGGGGTCACTCTTTTGTCATCTTAACAGACTGCGGCACACATTACTCCTGGCAGGTCTGCCTCTGTGCACCATTCGACTAATCCAGAACACGGCTGCACAGCTTGTTTTCAAACTTGTTACATTTTCCTACACTTCCCCATTGCACCACTCCCTCCATCGGCTTCTTGTAGATTTCTCGCGCGTCAGATTTAAAACACAAATGCTTGCCTACAAAGCCAAAAACAACCACCTCAAAGCACCTCACACACCCTTTATTGCACCATGAGCTCAAGTAAGCCATGCATCAACTCTTTTCAGTTCTGGCACCTCTGTGATGGAACGAACTTCCTCCTGATGTCTGAGAGTCACTGACAGGCTTTAAACCCTCTCTAAAGACCTACATTTTCCTTAATTAATTATCCTTACTGTCTAACAGTGATTGGCCTGATGGTGCTGATGGAACCAGGATAAGGATACATATACAGTATTTATTTATTTATTTATTTATTTATTGAGACTTCAAAGCACTTCTGTAAGTGGATAAAGATGTTCGACGAATGCCAAAAATGTACAGTACCAGTCAAAGGTTTGGCCACACATTTTCTACATTCTAGAACAATATTAAAGATTTCAAAACTATCAGATTTTTGCATCTTTTGGGTGCCTTCAGCATTGTTTAAATAAAATATCAGGAACGACAACTGCATTCGAAGACGGTGTGTCCAAACGTTTGACTGGTACCATAAACGTAAATGTATAGTGAACTAAAGCTGGACTGGCTGAACCCACCTGCTTCAGACGAGGCTTTCGACTTGTCGCCGTTGAACTGGTCTAAAGTGAAGAGGCTTCCAGCGGCTCTGCGTACGTCCCACATGCACACCCTGCCGTCAGTGCTGAGACCGCACAAACAACATTCCACATCAATCACTTATTTTGCTTATTATGCTTTTCTTCACATTTATTTTTTTTTGTAAAATGTAAAGCATTAGCATTCTGCAGTCCCACAGAGAGGTTGACGCCATGATTGCTAAATTGTTTTTTTTAAGCGAGTGAGACTCCGTCACAGCCCCAAAGGTCTCATTAGCTATTCCTATTAGCTAGAAAGCAGATGAGCACCGCACACACACCGCACAGGTGCCCTGAAGTCAGAGTTTAGCATCAATAAAGCTTCAATTGACCTTTTATTTACAATCACAGGTTTGTAAAACATTTCCTGTCTACAGAAAGACAGAACAGTGCGAATTTTGATTACAGTGATCACTGGTAATATGAATGGAGATCCAGATCTTTGGCTTCTCATCTTAGGAAGTCTGCATATGATCAGAAACAGAGGAGTAAAGAAATCAGAAGTCTGTGATTCGAGTGAGTTTGTGCATGTTTGTCTGTGTTACCTAGCAGTGGCCAGGATGTGCTCGTAGCGCGGGGACCATCGGACAGAAAGAATCTCTCCTCTGTGACCTGAGCACAAACAAATCCTAAACTTAAACACAACTCAAAACCTCAGCACAGTTGTAGAATGTTCTTCATGTTTTTATAAAATGGTGCTTGTTTGCATGTTTGGACGTAAGCTCTCTTCCATCGATGTTTAAACTTTGAGACAACTAACTCACACAAGAAATTTAATAATAAAATACATTCATTCATTTCATTCATCCTCTGTAAGCCTATAAACGGGGTGTGAGGAGGGAATATATCCTGGATGGGATGTTGAAACCTAGAGCACCATGCACACACACACACTTTCACAATCTAATCCAATCTAGGCAGCAAAGTGGCTTAGTGGTTAGAAGTGTCGCCTCCTGCGAGTGCTTATGCCCCGTGATTCATCCAGACTGTACACTGCCCTGTGGGACAGGCTCACGGGATAACCATTACAGATAATTAATGGGTATAGAACACAATATAAATATCTGATTTTTGTTGTTTTAGATTAGATTAATTAGATAATGTCATATGTGGTAACCGAACTTGTGACACGTTTCTGTCATTGAGAAAATGTCTTTGAGTATTTATAACGCTTCAGCAACTGCTCTAACTTGGTCAGGGTCACGGAGGACATTACTCACCCTGCAGGACGTGGATGCGAGAACCAGACTTCAGATCGCACAGCTGAACTTTAGGGTCTTTAGTACCAACTGAGACACAAACAAAGGAGAATTTTTAAACAGAGCAACATATAATAAGTTATGTGCATTTGTTTATGTTGTTTTTGTTGCTAAATATTGGTTTGTCTTAGGACAAAAGATTTTAATGGTGACAAACTTCATCATCTTTGAGTGGCAGTTATTGTGGCATTTATTTTTTAATATTTATTGTAGAGAACCATTTTCATTACAGGAAATAACCGAAATTAGTTCATTTATCTCTGTTAAACAAAATCTCATCAAATCGTATTGGTTACACACACAACCATACACAGTATGACGGTAAATGGCTGTCCTTTAAAGCTGTCCTGATAGTCAATAATCCTAATTTTGGAAAATCCTGAACAAAATTCAGAATTCAAAGTCCAATACAGTGGAAAACAGCTCTGAGACAAAATGACGTCCGGGATTCCCCTCGTGATTTAAAGGCACAGAGACAACAATTCACTCTGAGATTAAATTCTTTGACACTTTTTGGCCACATGATGGCAGTGTGGGGAAGGGGGCAGGTTTAGTCTAGTTGATTATTATTATTATTTTTTTTTTTACATTGTATAGATTTGTGTCAAAGGCGTACAAAAGTCATTTTGTCAGACTTACGAACGTGCTCCCAGAACAGAACTAATTCATAGGTCAGGGAATACCTGTATGTTCTGCATATACACCCAACACCTTGCAACAAAACACTTTCAAGAACAAGATACAATACAGTGAAAACGCCCCTCGGTTCTTCATATTAAATTAAATTAAATTTAATGATGTAGAATAAATTCAAGAAAGGGAACTAATGTTTTACTGTGATTTTAATGTTTTAAATTTGCCGTGAGAGCCGAAAGGTAGTTCAGGAAGAAAAAGAATAGAAGAAAGTCTGGCTCTTTGGAAGCAAAAAAATATCTGTTTGCTGACATTTGATTATTCTGTAATTTAAGGTTAAACACAGACCGTGGTTTGTGATTATTACTGTATTTGCTTATGTATTTACATTTTTACATTACAGAAAAACGGGGGAGGGTGGATAAGAGATGGGTGAAAAGGTGAGTATGTGTGGGTGAGTGAGTGTACAATGCAGCATTTGTGAAAAGTGCACAGGAAGATGTAGAGATACAAAGGCACGGAGATAGAAAGAGTGATAAAATGATTGACAGGAATGCAGCAAATTCTGACTAGGACATCAGCTTCACAAGGGATGCAAGATTCTAGGCCTTTGTACACAATGCAGGGAAATGTGGCCTGTATCTGATTGACTTATTTTTGTTCGACCGTTCATGGTAAGATTTCAACACTACCTATGTCTGGCGTTAATCTCTATAGGTCACGTTCCTACTGTAAACTGACCCGTACACACAAAGAAACAAGCTCACGTGATGTGTTCAAGCCTGCTGTATATAATAATAAAAATATAAAATAATAATAATAAAAAAAAAAGGCTTCTCATTTAACCATTTCTTTTGCCCACATCCTTAATTTCTATAAAATGTAGCTTGTAAGCGTTAAAAACGTTCCTTTGGCAGTACAACCTATGGCTACATTCGGCGATTTCGTTTGAGATTTCTTCACACACAATACAGTTGTGGTACGTGCCTTCTAGTTTTTTGCTTGAACAGCAACATCACCTGATATGTCAAAGAGGTTCATAACGTTACTATACTGCCACTGGAATCCTCCCTCATCTTCTCTAACATGAATGTTATTTAAGTTAGTTAGTTTAATTCACTTGGGAACACTCTTTAATCTTTCAGACACACAAGCTGCAAAGAAAACTACTGAATTACCACACCTGCTATGAGACTATGTTTCCTGGCAACAGGGGACATGTGGTGGCAGTAGACATTCCCATCAAACTGGAACGCATCAGCTGGCTAAAAAAATAATAATAATACAATTATCACACAGTTATGCTATGCAATGAGGTTATTTTCCACGAACAGTACAGGCAGCAATTAAAATCTAAATCTCATAATGGACAGAATGATGCCAGATTGGCACTTAAAAAATAAATCAACTCTTTCTGACCCATCAGTATTTAGAATTCAACAGCACTTTAGGATTACACAATTTACATTCACCGTTTATCAGTCACAGAACATATAAAAAGAAAACACCTGTATGATCGGCGTTGATTATTAGTGTATCCATAATATAATTATTATATATTTTTGAGAACTGTATATGTCGATCAGCCACAACATTATGACACAAAACGTTATGCCAAATATTGTGTAGGTTGTGCTTGTGCCCAGCCCTGGCCCCTTGGATCATGACTCCGCAGGACCTCTAGGGGGTGCTGTGCTGTGGTGCCTGGAGCAGCAGATCCTTTGTGGGGTGGTGCAGTAATGGATCAGACTTGCTAGTCCGGTGCATTCCATAAATGCTCGAATGGATTGACATCTGGAGAATTTGCAGGTCAGGTAAACAATCTTATTCATTTCACCTGGTGGAGGTGATGGTGTTGTGGCTGATCGGTGTATACACAGTACCAGTCAAAAGTTTGGACAAAAGTTTAGATTTATTTTCTACATTTTTGAAATAACACATATGGTATTAATGTATTAAATAACAACATCAAGAGACATGAAGGTCAGCTATTCTAGAAATGTTCTTATAAGAACAGTGTTGTCAAGTGCATTTGCAAAACCCATCAAGCACCATGATGAAACTGGCTCTCATTAAGACCATCCCAGGAAAGCAAGACCAAGGCTCAATATACAGTGTTTATGAAAACTTTACAGAGCATAAGCAACGATCTAAACATCAACTGTTCACAGGAGATTGCTGCATTTTTTGGATGCCTTCAGCAGTATTTTACAATGTAGAAGGAAACAAAAATAAGCAAAGACCATGGAATTAGAAGGCGTGTCCAAATTTTGACTGGTAGTGTATTAGCAGAACTAATTTTAGAACAAAGCATCAATATGTCTCAGTAGTATGCAAAAGTACCAATCAAACCTTTATTATGCACAAGCTAAGGGTAAGTGAGCTCATCTATAGAGTTCCGGATTCAGTTTAAACTTTTTGATGTTTGTTTTTAGTGCAATTAATTGTCTCGCATGTTCTTACTTGTGTGAGACAGTAAGCTTTTATTGACAAAGTAGAGTTTTACGATCTGCTGACCAAAACCTACTAGTGGTCCCTTGGTCATGGTACAAACAGTGGGGTGTTCGCTCTTTTGCAGTAGCTGATCCTAAACTCTGGAATACCATCCCACCTGAGCTACGTTACATTACTGACCTGCATCTGTTTAAAGCAAAACTTAAGACTCACTTATTCAGAATGTTTTTTTTTAAATATTTTATAATGTCATGTGTGTGTATTTAAAAAAAAAATTATTTAATGTTTGATTTTGTTTTGTATTTGTTATTGCTATCTTATTGCTATTTTATTTGTCATTTTTCAGTTTAAAGCAAAACTTAAGACGCACTTATTTAGAATGGATTTTTAAAAATAATTTTATATGTTTTATTTTATTCTCTCTTTTTTTTTTTTTTGCTATCCTATTGCCAGTTGATTGTAATTTTTTATGCTGTTAAGCACTTTAGTTTGCTGTAAGGTGCTATATAAATAAATAAATGTTGATTGATTGATAAGTCACATCTACAAAACTGTATCAGATAACAGACCATGAGACATAAAAAAAGAAAACACACCTTGAGTGTTTCTGTGTCCCAAACTTTCAGGCTTTTGTCGAATGAGCTGGATAAGAACATGCCAGTGTCATAAGGATACCACTGAACCGTCTCCACGCTGAACTTGTGCACGTGACGATTTGATCTGGAACATTTATAACATCATTGATTATCATCTAAGATCATTGACATCTTACATAAAAAGTTAAACCACTGCACCAAAGTTAAAGTCCAGACACTTAAAAATATTACACAATAATCCAGCCGGCATTGTCCCTATTGTTCATGTTGATGCTTATTCAGGATGATTGGTGGCCTTCAATAAAATGGTATGTGATTCAGAAGGACACTGCCATCTAGTGGTCAAAGCGTCATAAGACAGTGGACTTACCTGCCAACAGTGCAAATTGCTTTACAGGTGTAATGTGACTTCTTGCTGTTGTTTTCTAGATCGTAGATTACAATTACACCATCTGAACCTCCAGATAACATACTGAAATACAAAACAACAAAAAATTCATTGTTCATAGCTTATAATATACATGAATATCTGTGTATCATTATTTATTCATTTATGTTCAGGAACAATGTTATTCCTCAGACATATGTTTGAAGTACTGTAGAAGTGCAACCTGGTTGGAACACTAATACATCACAAGTCTGTATATTATTGCATAACGCCATGCTTATTAATTATAGCAATATATATATAATCAAGCGCTCATTTTGGGACAACAAACATATTTAGGATGCTTATTTTTAGGATGCAAATGTCCATATTTATAGCATTTACTGGGGGAAAATCAACTCAGTTTAATCTCACAATTCTTTTGTGTTGCAATTCATGTATCGCCACACTGACTGTGTTAAAAAAAAAAAATTTTCATTCACTGCCTAGCCAAAAAAAAAAAAAAAAACTCACACATGCCAAGACTTCATTGACTGCCTTTAGCTTTGATTATTACACACATTGTCATAGCACATTCAGGTAAGAAAATGATTCCAGAAAGAGTCGCAGAACCACACTTAAAATTTGAATCCTGGAATATGCCTGCTCCATCAGGGAAGAAAGTAGCCTATTGAAGTGATAACCTGTTCATTCAGTACATTCAGCTCATTCAGACATTTTATTGCAACATAACATTGCTGAGCCTAGACCTAACCAACTGAAGCAACCCTAGATCATAACACTGCCTCCAGAGGCTTGTACAGTGACCACTATGCATGATGGGTGCATCGCTTCATGCTCTTCTCTTCTTTCCTGATGCCCATTTGCACTGGAATACGGTACATACGGTACCATACAATCTGACCTCATCAGACCACAAAACCCTTTTCCGTTGCTCCCAAATCCAATCGTGATCCCTAGCAAATTAAAGTTTTTTTTTTCCTGATTAGCCTCACTAACACAGCTGTTTAGTTCCAATCCTAAACAGCTGTGTTAGTGATGTGAGAGTTCTTGTCACATCGTGCTTATGGAAATGCTATTAAATTACCTTTTAACATAGCTGTGATTACTACTTTTATTTATTTAAAAAATATATATAATAATTGGGGGGGGGGGGGGCAATGAATCTTCTGATCACATATATTTATAAAGTTGAAGATTCTGCACTGTCCTTACAGGTTTTAATAATGCGTTGAACAAATCAAATCTCCTTAATTGTTTTCAGTGCTTGATGCAGATTAATAATTTGATCCTGCTGAAGTGGTGACCTTTAATTTCTTTTTGGCTGGACAGTGTATGTTTGCATTTCAGGTGGTAAATGTTGCAGTTCCTCTATAACCCTACAGGTGGTGCACATTCCAGGCAAATACAAGAGAATTATTTGACAAGTTTCTTAATACTGTATACAGAAATATTGTTATTGTCATGGGTTACAATAAAACTACTTTCCCAGTTTTACTTTAACATTATTTCCCATCTCCTCACACAGTTGTCCATTCTAAAAACATCTGTGCTCTACCTATTGATTTGGCAGCGGTCCCCTTGTCCCTTCAAGTGCTTGATTTTAAATCAACCTACAATGTGTATGAGCATATAAGTGAGAAAACATGACTTACTATCTCCCTTCAATCACTTCAATATCAATACAGTTCACTCCATTCCCATGAATTCGTTCCACATCTCGATCATGATTTAACTCCATACTCAACACCCTGCAAATATAGTATGTCTTATATATTAGCATCAAATACACAATAATGTAACATCAGCACAATACGAATGGGTATCAAAAAGTTTTGAGTCTGTTTACAAGCACTGTTTTTCCGCTTTCTGTCTTCCTTCAGATGCCTTAAAACCTGGCAGTAGAATTTGATATTGACGGTCTGGCCCCTGGGAATGAATACTGGGGACGGCAAATCAAGCATGCACTTAGTCGAGCTGCAGACCTGCCTCGCCTTTTTTGGTCGTGGAGACAATGGGCTCTTCCACTGTGAAGACTTTTGCCTTGTCTCAGAGTCGTACCAATACACACAAATTTTGTCACTGGTAATGATCCTCCACATGATGATTGGGTCATCCATGGCACACTGACGAAGTTCTTAGCAGGCTTTGACGTGATGTTACTCCTGCTCCTGGATCAGCAGCCTGGGGATGAACTTTGCAGCAACACAGCGCATGTTCAAATTACATGTGCTGTAATGCACAGCGTCACTTTCATATGACGCTGACAATGGCAGCAATGTTGTGGATTGTTCTCCAACGATCTTCATGCACAAATTTGCCGAATGGTTTCAGCATTTTTGGGGGTTGAGCTTGTTGAAGATCCTTTCTGATCTCCTGTTCTCTTCCCGTGATGAAATGCGCATGTCACTCAAAATACCTCGAACGACTCTTTGGAGCATCGGCGTAAACTTGCAAAATCACGTCAATCGTTTCTGTGGCAGATTTGCCAAGTTTCACACGGGATTTCACGCTCACTTTGTGTTCTAACTTGCTGCCCATGATAAAATGTCGTAACGCACGTGGTCAGAATGGCACCAGTTGCACAGATCCCACAGGACGATGTCTTTTGGCACACTGACTTATGGAAGACTGTGACTATGCGTGCAGCCTTGTACTGCCATCTGCTGGCGTGTTACAAAACTTTTTGATACCACCTCGTATGTAAGTGCTCAGTACTAGTTAAGAAAGCTGACAATAATAACAGTCTGTGTAAATAAAATGTATTATACCTTCTTGTTGATTCTGCTCGTCTCAAGCGCACAGGATCGTCCAAACCTGTTTGTCTGGCTGTAAGAAAGCTCAACATGTTCACAGACCTCTACATACAGACAGGATCAGCAGTTTATGTTTACAAGCTACAGACCGGTTATGACTCTCTACTAGCTTCCTGATTAGCCATCCAGATAAACATTAATCACTGCCAACCAAACATTTTATGGTTTTCCTAGTTTGTTAAATATTGATTGAAATAGTCCCTGCAATTGTAATATCTCAAACATCAGCTATGTAAAGAATAATAACGTTTTTCTATTGTTGCAATATGACGAAGGTAAGTGAAACCGGCCATGTTGTGACGTAATCAACAACGTAGATACAACAAAAACTGTGATTGGTCAAGGCGATTGAAAGCACCAATCACGAGACGTGTTGAATTTTTCTCTTTGAGATTCTTTCTCGGGGTTGTTCGATTTGCTGAGTCGGTTCATATTTAAGGTGTTCAGTATTTAAGTCGATTCCAAAGTGAAACAAAAAGCAACGTTTTTAACATTTATATGTGTGAGTCATATTTATTCCTGTTTTAAAAAAATGTCGCGCCTTATTTCATATTTTTGCAGACCTGTACGCGAAGGGTAGAAAAAATATATTTAAAAAAAAATATTATAATGATGGATGAGGTGGATTAAACCAGTATATGATCATCTTCCTGTGTTTATCGGCAGTTATTTAATCCACTAGAAGAAAAAAAAAAAAACTAAAAAAGACGAACACTTGGAATCGACTCACACTTCAATCTGTGAATCGACTCATTTGGGAATCGACTCCTGAAGTAGAACTCCCCGTCACGCGCGGGTCTTGTGTATGTGCGTTCAACATTCTTGTATTACCTTTTATAATATTTGTCATAATGAGGGGTGTTGCTTCTCTGCTAAGAAGAACTTTTGCTGTGATGAAGGAACATGTCGGAACAGACCATTTAGGAAATAAATACTACTACATACCCGAGCAGAAGACATGGACAGGTGAGCTAAAGTCATTCCAGCTACAACTCTGACCTTCTCCAAACCTGCAGGTTTGTGCTAATGGGAAGCAAGATGCAAAAGCCCTTTAACTGCATTGTTAATAAAGCATTATGTGTGTGATAGTCTTTTAGCACTTCTGCCATTGGCCTTTGACCGAATCAATAGCTTTGTTTATTATTTTTATGGATCTGAGCTCATTTTCTGTACATGTAAGTTACTATTTAATAAACACTGTATTCCTCATTACTGTATATGCAACATTATGTTACTGTACATTTCATCTGTTCCACACATGATTGAGAATGATTTAGCACGTGCGTGGATGAATAAACCCCAGTTGCCAGTTTATTAGGTACACCTACAAACCCTTTCCACACTGTAGTTTTACTAAACTTCAGATTTCTATACCAAATGAGAATAAAAAGGGCAGGAATGTTGGCGAATGTTGGCAGATTCATAAATTGGAGTTCCTAAATTGCCCATGTTTGTGCACATGTGCCCTGTTATGAATTGGTACCATGTCCAGGGTGTACCCCGCCTTGTGCCCGACATCTCCTGGTATAGACACAAAGCCCCTGCAACCTTGTACAGGATAAGCAGTGTAGAAGATGAATGAACGAGCATGACAGATCAGATTCCCTGAGACAACATGAGGATGAAACCTCCAGACCTGATGATGTTCCACATCTACAATCTCTCTCTCTCTCAAGCGTCAGGATCTGCACATGGATAAACCTCATGTATACAGGCAGAGCAATGGGTAACCTTTAGTATAATATGATGTCAATTATTACCAGTGGTCTAATAAATAAATTATATTATAAGAATATGAGTGATTACAGTCTTGGCGTGAGCACAGGACTGTCTTTGTGATTACAGCAGCAGCTCAACAGATCTTCAGGATTCAGACTGAATGCAATTACATTCCATTAGGGAAAGTTTTAATATTTTGCTTTTAAGGAAATGCCAATCCTTAGGGTGTCCATGTGGAACAACAGCAGGAGAATGTGAGCTACTATACATAGTACCTGATTAAACAGCCAGTGAATATACTGTAGATGCCATAACATGAGTAAGTATAATAATATTGTGTATGTTCCTTTCCTTACTCCTAATTCATTATGTTCTGTGTCTCTTGGTGAATTTAAGGCCGGGTTATAAGAGCACGGCGGTTTGTGGAGGCGTCCAATCAAACAGAGTTTGAGTACCTTGAAGGGAGCATTCCCTCCGAATGGGATGGTAATGTGAAAATATTGTAAAAACAGTGTACCTATAGTGTTAATCAAATGAAAAATTTTATTCCAATGATGGTAAATTATTCTTCTTATCTAAGTGAAAATGCTTTACAGTATTTATAGTGTCTAATTGTAGCTGTTTATGGAGATACCACTGAAAAACTCAGATTCTTAATATGTTTGGCATCAAATATATTAGAGATTGGTTGTTGTTTCATGCAGCTTGGATTAGAGGACGACGCAAGGATCCTCCTACTATCGAGGTATTCAGATAAATCACCTACTCACCCTCTCCAAACCAACCTTCCATATTTTATGAATCCCCTTTTCCACTTTTTTTACACATATAACAGTGCTAACTTTAAGGAAACCGTTACATTTGATTTCCATTTTTTCTTTTACACAGGAGTTGCTGAAGAATGAACGTTACAGGGAAGAAATCAAAATCAAAGCACAGGAGGCTGAAGAGAAGGACCGAGAACTGCAAGCCAAAGAGTACGCAGAGGGACTCGTCGCACAGCCGATGAAGACTCAGGTCAAAGGTCACGCTGCTGCAACACAGTTTGGACAGTCAGAAAACAGTGAGGATCCTGTGAGCACTGCGAACACATTTCAGCCCGGATCCTGGGCTCCTCCAAAAAAATGAAACCGCCTCAATGCTCGTTATTACTGTACTTGGTCCTGGAAGTTAAAATACACTTGTGAAAGAGTGAAGCATGAAAGTGAATGTAATGCTCTTGGCTGCAGGTTAGATCTTCTGTGAGATCAGGTTAGAATGTGGTTTCAGTGGCTTTTTCTAGTTTTTGTAAAAATCTAAATAAATTATATTAAAAAAGCAAAGTGTAATCAATTAATAGTGGACTGGAAACTGTCATTTAAGTTGCATCGTCTATGCACAAAGTTGACTCAGTCTTCTTTGAGTAAGAATGCGGAAGTATTTTGCTCGGGTCACTTTTGTGTGTGTAAGAGCTAGTGAACCTTGTCTGAGCTATTTTAGTGAGTGAGGTTTTTAGAACAATTTACAATAAGTTATACTTTACACACACAGCAAGTTACACATGAGGCCCAGTTCAGCTTCAAGTCACTTTAATCTAGTTTTAGTTACATGTAGCCCCATGTCCTCTGACCATCTTTAACAGATTTGTTTCCAAGATGCTTAACTTCTACCCTGGTTACATCTAGGCATTTTGCAGATGACCTCGAGCATCAACAAGGCATTTTCGCCCACAGGACTGCCGCATACTGGATGTTTTTCCCTTTTCACACAATTC
>JAQQZT010000040.1:8164812-8180499 GCA_030068275.1 Clarias platycephalus
TTTCTGAGGACTTGTTAAATGCAGTTTTACAGAATATAGTGTATTTGTTGTAATTTGATGCACTATGATTAAAAAAAACAAAGAACTAATTCGGCCCGCACATGGTCACATTTCTTCTCATCTGGCCCTCACCCTAAAATGAGTTTGACACCCCTGACCTAAAACCTTAGTTGCCTCAGCCACCACTCCCACATCTAACATTAAATAAATTCTTGTGAAATAGTTTCCATTGAGTTTTATCCAAGCATTTTATAATGAATCTTGCTGTTCAGCACACCTGATGATGTTTCCTCAGTCAGCTTATTATCTGTGCTAAACGTGCCATTATCACACAAAGCCAGGTAACCGCACTGCGATTATGGGAAGCCATTAGGGTAATAAAAATTATGGTAATAGGTAATATGTTAAAATTTCTAGGTTAATCTAGAAATACGATACAGAAATCCCACACTTGAGTATAATTTTCACTTGAGTATAATTTTACCGTACTTTGTCCTGCAATTATAAGATTTTAAAATCATTTAAATTGGCACAACATTTTGCTTACTGATGATATTTAGTTAACATCCCGCATTTTCTTCGTGAATGGCAATACGAAATAAAACTAGTACCAATTCCACCTGGTTGATTAGGTATGTATGTCCTAAAAGTTGGCTTTAATGTAATTTCCAAAGTTACTTTTTTACACCTTTTTTTGTTTTGTTTACATTCACTTGAGTGCTTCTCATTCACTTTTCATTTTTCATTGAGTAATTCACATTACCTAAACTTTGACTTAGGTATAATTGTCAGAATGGACTGCAGCCTGTGACTTATTACAAATCATCAAAACAGCAGCTGGCAGTTTGCCAGGAAAACACCATTCAGTAATATCATTTTATCACTGTCACTCACGTAGGCAACCTCAATTTAACAGAGATAAAGGTAGTTAACATGCTGCCAGGCTGCGCCAATAACAGAATATTGTTATATGTGTCTGGATGCCCTTTGATTTCTTAGTCATGGTGGCCGGGGTAACATCACCAGATTGTTCCATATCATACCAAACAAGGGGAAAAACACTACATAGATTTTGGTGATTGATGAATAAGATGAAATCGTCCTAATACAGAAGAGTATATAAAGGGTGTTCAAGTCAAACCGGGACTTGGAATAAAATTTCTTATGCATGAAGGCATAAAACCAATTGACATTTACAGAAGACTTCAAGCACAGTATGGTAAGGAGACTCTTAGCCACAGTAAAACATTTGAATGGCATAAACATTTTAAAGAAGCCCATATTTATGTGATCTCGACTGAGGTGATGCAGAGCCCACTGCAGTCGTTCCTGTGAACATTCGGCGTGTGGAACATCTGATTCTTGAAACCTGACAGATAACTTGTCACCAATTTGTGGAAGAGACACATCTGTCTGTAGGAACTGTACAGTACATCATTCACCAACACCACCTGCACATTATAGAAACTTGTCTGGAAGTTATCATGGCTCCGGAAACTTTCTACCTTGATGGTATCCGAGCACTAGTGAAATGCTGGGATAACGGCTTTAGTGTTACTGGGGATTATAGAGAGAAAGTTTATCTCTCACAGCTGTGTTCTGTTATTCTGCAAAATTTTTATTTAAACACCCCTTTTAGATACATAAATTATGCAGTAGTTTATAGTTATAAAGTTTATAATTATAGTTTATACATTATAAATAATACAAAATATTTTAATTCATCATTGCAATGTTATAAGGCTTACTAAGGACTCAGTTCTTTTTGTATATTAATATATTATTATTCTTATATATTATAATTTTTACTCATGTGGTCGATACAAAAGCCTACAGTTAACTGTTAAATATGATGTACAATAATTTGCTTACTAACTTATATAATAGACAATATATTTTATATGTATTTGCATTTTTTATTATTATCATCATTAAAACACAAACCCTTTGTGATATTGTAAAGATGGTATAGTTCAAAAACTTTCCTGGTGGAAGTGACTTGAACTGAACGCATTTAACTAAAGAAAACAAATTTAAAAAACTATACATGGTCCACAATGAGCCAGGAAAAGCTCCTTCGACTCACCAGCCTCTCCACTGAGAAAAAAACTGGTCCACAGCCTTGACTTTAAGGAAACTTTGCTGCAAGAAAAGTCAGATGACTTGCATTTGGACCTAAACATCAGCACACGTCATAGCATACTAATTTTATAAAACAAACGTTATTCAAATAGGATAATGGTACATATTTTTTGCCAAGAGGACAAGTAGACAAAAAAAAAAGTTTCTTTCTTTTACTTTTTAAGGCTGTATATTTCTAGATTTTCATATTGCTTATTTTATACATGCTTGGGTGTATGCTTGTCTTCTGTGAGTCTGTGTGTGTGTGTGTGTGTGTGTGTGTATGTTTTAATAGGACAGGTATTTACCTGTGTTTCCCTGTTGTGTCTCTCTGGGTCTTTCTCATAACTCTCAGCATAGATGCGTATGGTGGCTCCCACACCTGCCCCGGAGCCACTAAGCCGAAATATGATGCGGGACGAGTCTGTGAACACGATCCTCAGTCCCTGGAGGTCAGAGAGCAAACGTTTCAGCCATCAACAACAACAATATATTCTCCTGATATATAGTGGGTAAAGACAAGGCAGTGGTTTGAATACTGCATGGTCAAAACCACTGCCTACAAGGGTTGCATCACACACATTTTATTTATGCATCACATATTTTATTCGCAGATGCTGAAATGTTTGGAGCTGTATTTAATCATCTCTGTATACATTTATTCATGCACCTTGCTAAATTTCTTTTCAGATTATTAAATTTTTGGTAGCTTATATATTTAAGGTGTGTGTGTGTGTGTGTGTGTGTGTGTGTATCTTTCATTTCTCTTTAAAAATACTAAGAATGTCATACCATGTTACTCAGGACTACATTTGCACATTTAATAATCTTTAAAATTAAGATACAGACATGGTTATGTTACAGTATGTATACTATTTTTTTCAAACTTAATTGGTACGAATCATGTCATTGATATTAATAACACGATCATATGGCAGGCTACAAATGACGTCCTGATCCTTCTTAATACATGTGTTCTTTCTCTGCTTTATCTTACAACGTTTTGCTCCTTTTTTTACATACTGCTGCATTCGAAATATATGTAACTGGCTGTATGAATAATCACTGAAGATGATCATAATCAGTACTTCTAAGATTAATCTATGTAGCGCTTATACAAAACTGATTAATAAGAATGCTTTCCTTCCATGTAATTAAGGAAAATGTGCACTTGTGTTGATTCTCCACTAGAGGTCTCTAAAGGATGAAGAGACTGATTATTATTATTATTATTATTATTATAAGCATGAATTTGTAAGTATTCTTTGTTGTGTGAGAGTGAGGAATTAAACGGTAAAGCCTACTCTTTCTGTTCCACATTATCACAGTTTGTGCGTCATGCTAGTGTGTGTGCGTTTCTCTGTGGCAGATTCTAACAGCTGAGTGTGGCTATGCCGTCCCCCAGTAACAGTGCAGGACTGGGACAGCTGACACACCCTGGAGGACAGATGAATGCCTGTTGGAATAATACACGGCGTGGTGCAGAGACACCGCCTGCATATTTGGGCTGGATGACTCTACAACCAATGCGTGTGTGTGTGTGTGTGTGCATGTGTTTAAGTTTGTGTTTGTCCAGAATGAAATGCATCACTAAAATCGTGGACAAATATCTCTTTTACAAAAGGCACTAAAATACAGGTGAAGTGTCAGACTTACTGAATTACAGTATATGTGGTGACAAAGTGAGGGATTGAGGGCATGACCTAGTGAACGAGGGTGACTATGTGGGCGAGAGAGCTGTCAGTTGTGACACACAGGGGTGGGGTTGGGGGTTTCCGTGCATTCCATGCAGGACAGAATGGAAGGAGTAAGCTGGGTGCGCTTAAACACGGGGTGGGACACGGTGCAACTGTATTTGTTTGTGTGTGCCCGTTGTTCATTTTACAGCACTGTAAAGTCAAAGAGCAGCTAATACTGTAGTTTGTTTGTCTGTTAAATGTGCACAAATTAACTACCACATAAGACAATAACACTGATTATCAGTTATAGCCAGTAAACTGGTGACAGGATGATGGGCACCCAAGGCTCATCCATGCCCACGGGGACCGAAAGCCAAAACGCCAGTGTCCGCATGTTGCCCATAGCTAAATCCCACTGTGTGGGTTAAATGATGAAATACAAAATAGACGTTGTATGAGTGGAGGATTAGATATGGGCGACATGGGTATAAAAAATATGTATGTAATAAAAATGCTCTGTATAACTTTACCTGTGTTACTATATTGTCAAGAGCATTTGCAAACATCAAACACCATGATGAAACTGGCTCTCATGAAGACCTTCTCAGGAAAATAAGGCCAAAACTCTCTGCTGCAGAGGTGAAGTTCATTTAGATTTACCAGCCTCAGAAATCACCAATTAACAACACTGTTATGAAGGCTGTACCGAGCATAAGTACAGATAGAGAAAAATAAGCAGACAAATACAGAGAAGAACCAGATACTGTACATCTCAACATCAGTTGTTCAAATGAGTTTGTATATTTTGGACAGCTTCAGCAAAGACCATTGTTTTACAATGTGGAAAGAAATAATAATCAGCAAAGACCATTGAATTATAAGGTGTGTCCAAACCTTTGACTGATACTGTACTTAACAATTAATTATTTTTATATAGTTAAAAAGGTTATATACATGGTTTATTTGTGTTGTTCCAAATCTTTTAGTAAAATGCAAGAGCGAAGTTTCCCCTTTTTAAGATAAATTAGCCCAGGGAGTCATACACACTAGAACTGGCAACAGGTTGAATTACACGTTCAAACCTCTTTATTAGAGCAGGATGTTGAAATACAGGATGCAACTAAAGATTGTAATCAAAACAGGAATTAATGTGGATTAAAAAAATATACTCCCCACCCTTTGGCCTTGATGAGGGCATGGCCTCCACGATGACCCACTCACACATGCATCCAGATGGCCAAAACATGGTATTGGTGCTCAAAAGTGTCTCATGTAGGTGAAAAAGTGAATTTTTTGACAGGATCATGTAAACTGTATAGGATCATATCATATATATTTTTCATAATGCTTAATGCTTCTTATCCTCTGATCCATGCTTTGTTTTTTTGTAAATATGCATATACATTTATATTTTAGGCAGATAAAAAGAGACACATTTGCTAAATACAATTTCATGCCCTTTAATGTAGTGTCCATAACTTTTTTAATACAAATCTTTCAATAATCTTTATTGCCATTCAGATGAAACTTGGTCAGTTTAGATTTCACATAAAAAGACATAAACCTGAAAAACGTATTAATATAAAATGCTAAATTGTTAAGATATTGCAACATGAATTTGACATGGTTACAGACACTACAGAACCAATTTAAGCAACAATTTTTACAGGTCATATGCTTATAGGAACTTACATCAATTTTAGTGTCAATACACAGAATTGTGAATAATTAGCATTTTACTACACAAGCAGTGTTGGGTGAGTAGTACTTAGAGTACTTGGATTACTTTTTTGATGTAACGAGTAATCTAACGTGTTAGGTCCCCCATTTAAGTACTCAGTTATTTAGTTATTTTTTCTAAAATGTAATCCGTTATTCAGACAATTTATGTAATCCGTGAGTCAGACAGCAGTCATTCTCAATCCGTTAGTGTGTGTGTGAAAGTCATCCTACAAGCCCCGCCCCCGATAACCTGCCCCTCTCTGTTATTCCTGCTGTTATACTCCTATCTCACCTACTGTATGTAGTTTGACTATGTGAGGACCGACGCGCGGAAAGATGGAAACCTAATCACAGCACCAAAACTTGCGGTGATCATGATGAACCGCACTTACTGCCACCGTGTGAAACTGCGTAGGTGAGATAGGGGTATTAGTAGTTAACAGATTATAGTTACTTCGCTGACTGATGATGGTAGAATATTTATAAAGGTCTTGACTAAAACAACATGCATGAGGAATCACAAAGGAGTTTTAATTTTCTGCACTGGAAAAGTACTCGAACTAGTAATGCTGTAATGTAACTGATTACTTTTTAAAGACAGTATTTTTGTAATATGATTAGCTACTTTAAAAGGAAACATCCCTCAACACTGTACACAAGTAGCTTCTTTAGTACACGCATTTTCTGTATCGTATGTATAACATAAAAAAAATAAAATCGGCACCAATACTGTGTTGAATTTTAAAAGCCTGATAAAACTGCTGTCTAAATTCTATCAGTCTAAATTACACTTGATGCATGGTTTAAGTTATTGAGTTTTAAGTGTAGATTATTTGTACTGAAGCTAAACTCAAGTTTTGACTGTAGATACCAAAGGTGAATAAAATGTACTGATCTGGATATTTTGGATAGTGAAGAAGTGAAGAAGTACAAGAGCAATTGTTCCCCAAATGCCAGGCTGATGCACCCAATCCAACATACATACAGTCAGGTGTAAGGTTCAAGTCTGTTTTATTCTGATCGGGGTCCTGGTAATAGTTAAGTACAGCCTCATAACAACAACATATCATTTTTTTTCACTGTGCCATTATTTATTTTTTATTTTAACATATTGAAGCCAAAGTTGGGTTGAGGTCTGGAAATTGACTAGGCCAATCTATAACCCTGATTCTTTTATTTTTCAGCAGCAATTCTGATGTACATTTATTGGTGGAGTTCAGATCATGGGCCCTGTTGGATGACCCGGTTTTGACCAATCTTTAGCTGTCGGACACATTGGCCTCACGTTGCCTCTAGAATACTTTGGTAAATAGGGGAGATCATGGTCATCTCAATGACTGCAAGTAACTCAGGTCCTGTGGGAACAAGCCCAAATCAACACCCATCCATGAGCGTGCTTGACAGCGAGTATGAGGTGTTTCTGCTAAAATGCTGTGTTTGGTTTTCACCAAACATGAAACCATGCGTTAAGGTCAAACAACGGCACTTTGGTCTAATCTACATGTTCTTTTTAGCAGAAGAGGTTCCTCCTGGCAACAATTCCAATCAAGCCATACTTGTTCAGTCTTCTCCTAATTGTGCTGTCATGGAATTTAACATTTAACATGCTCAGTAACGCTCAGATTGATGTGCAGCAACTGTGCTTCTCTAACACCTGTCTTTCCCTCTTGGCATTGTGTTAACACACATCTGAATTCTGCAGACCAGCAAACTTCTGCTGTTATAGTGGTCTGCACACCTTCTGATGAATTAAGTCACACCTTCTTAATTAATCCATGAATAGCAGCATCTGGCTGCAACTTACACTAGCAGTAAGGGGCTACATAGTATTGCCCACATGTTTTTTTACATTTCTTTTTAGCTTAATTTTTTTTTAAATAATGGTGTGGTAAAAGGTATATGTTGTTATTCATCCGAGGATGTATTTGTGTAATACTTAGACCTGCTACAATCAGAGGATTTTTTTATTATGTGAAATACATAAAATACATAGAATAAAAAGGGGGGGGGGGGTACTAACCTTTAAACATGACTAAACAAACACTCTGAAACATGTGTTTAAATATCTTTACATCTAATTCTAAAAACTGAATTTTAAACCAACTATTTTTATTAAATATGATTTATGCTCTGCAACACTTTGATCATTTTCAGTTAAGTCACTTATCTTCAGTTAAAATAATAAAAATAATACTTAACCTGTAAAGTTCATCATCCAAATAAAATTTATTACAACTCACTAAAAATGTGACCATACCTCTACTGGGTGGTCTGAAACTGAGGTGTGTTTGGGACTGTTTTCTTACACGTCGCTCACACCTGCTCCCAATCCTCACACTTTAGACTAACCATGCCTGCTCTTGTTTGTACCCATGTGCAATAGATTTTATGACCTTAGTGACCTTTTGTTTAATAAAAAAAATCCAAAATTTAAACCTGAGCAAGATTTAGTCTAAAGTATAGGAAAGAAATAAGCTAAAATCTAATTACACCAGGCATCTAATGTTCACCACTACATTCATTACAGCTTTTCATTACATCTGAACTGAATGGCTGATCGCATGAGAATACACACCCCTGTTAACATGGTATTTTGGTTAAATCCCAGGAGACCATGCACACTTATCAACTGTGAACATCAATAATGTCTAACGAGCACCACACATTCTCTTACAACATCTTTTATACAACCAATTTGACATTGATACAAGTGAAAAAAAAAGACCAAATATGGACATTTCAATCAGTGCAAAACTGAGAGCTGATTCTAACCTGGTTCCGTGATACGCTGCCATCCACAGGGTCGATGTACTCAAAGTTGTCGGTTTTCTCCACACTGTAGACATTGCTGCCCACTGCAAACTTCTGACTGGTGAAGGCTTTATCAGTGATCATGTTCTCCAGGTCCCTCATGAGGTAAAACGCAGCTCTGGGATCAACACCCTCGTAATCAAACCTAACAAGAACACAACATGTTCAATGTTCCAAAATGTGACATCACTAATTATGTTTACAAGTTTACAATTTACAAGTCAGCTCGTAAAAAAAAGCAGATTGTGCACACATGCGTAAAATACCTTTTAAACCTTTCCAGAACCCAAACCAGTAATAATATCCTAATTTAGAAAATCTGATTTTATCAGAGTAAGCGGAGAGAATGAATTTGACTGTGGTATGTAAACTGGGCACTAGCTGTTGCCTATTTGGTGTTGTGGGAAATTTGTATGGGAATACTGAGAAGAAAGAATATGCAGTATGAAGAGTCTTGGCACTGGGAGCCAACTCTCCTGGGGATAATAAGCTAAATAATAACCGATCGCTGCCAGAACAGAGAAAGCAGGGAGAAAGGAGGTTTCTGTTAAAGTGCGAGGAGAGACCTTGAGTTGTCCTAGAGTCAAAGCAGGGTAAAAAAAAAAAGAAATCTGAATTTATTTGAATGAGTGATAGCTTGCCTGGCTTGGTTTACATGTACTTTTTTTCTTCCAAATACTATGCTGCTATCAAAGTAAACATGGAAGGAACCAATGTAAAGAAGACCAATTATGGAAAATTAAATGTTTGGATCATGTTGGACAGTCACTGTTGTGTGTACATACAAAATAACGTGAGAAAAACACATCGCCTCTGTTTTCTCTAGTCCAGGGCTCAGCTCAGGGCTTCAGCATAAGACATGTACAGCGGGATAAAAAGCCAGACATGCTCTGTTGATGGCTGTTAATAAAACTCCCTCTTTTTAATACTAAGTGAAAAAACATTTTTACAGTTAGCTTGAAAGTTGTATGAGGAATTGTACATCAGACTGGTTTCTGAACCATGGACAAATTTAAAGCTGGTGACTCAACTACATCCTAAAGCTGTGAATGATGGTATTTTTAAAGTTGCTGAAAGGTACTTGGTCAGGATGTACCAGAGAATCTGTATTTTTTCTTGCTATTAATATTGACTAATATCATTAAATAAAAAAATTATGGAAGAATTGCCTGAAATCTCTGCCTCGCCTCGCCTCAATATGATTACCAGCTGGTGCTGACGCGGTTGTCCTCCGGGAGAGAGAGACATGCACTTACATACACACAGAATGCAGGATTGTGAATGAATATCGTCTCTGGAGGTACAACGGTAATCGACATGTTCCGGAAAGAAACAAAAAGGGACAAATTTGCATGAAAATCCATGTGGACATCGACTCTAGGACGTATTACCATATAAGGAGTGAGGAAACTCATGAGGGTTTATTTTATGGAAATATGACATAGAACAAAGAGGCATGGGAACGTTCACGCATTGTCAGAAAACCCTAACAAATATGATCTAACTAGGAGCAAACAAGGCCGAAGTTTATATAAAGCCACCATGAACCTTTAGAGATTTCTACAGGCTGTCCAGAACACTGTATAAATTAAAAAATTATTCTGCAGAAACGTCCCACACCACCAGGGCAAATATGGAACTCTATACCTGAGAGGAAGCGTGGCATGATTGCTGGGTATTTAAATAGAGAAAGCAGGTTAGCTTGGCTGCTAATAGCTAATTCCCATTTCCTAGCAATTTTCTCTCAAATGCAAAATAAACAAAATAAGACATTTTGGTATTTTAAACTGTTAAGCAATATAAATTTAAATGTGAGTTAAATCTAATGGCCTATCTTTTTTTTTTTAAGTTTAAAAAGTTTGGGTTACCTGTTAGTGGTTAGCCATTAGCGGCAAATCATGAACAACAAACATTGCTTCTTTTGTGTGGATGTGAATGTGAATTTATGGAGCTGTCCCCAATTTTATGCTTTTTAGTGACATTTAAGGTAAAAACATGACAAATATATACATAAGTTTCACAGGTCGCTTGTTTTTAAAAGCTAATAAGCGTATGTTAGCGCTGTTACCATAGTATCAAAAGGAGCTCTGGGGGGACTGAATACAGATGTAACATCTGGCTCAGGCAAGGAGTGTGACAGGGTGTGGTTTGACAGTAGCATGTTCTGGTTCATTAGTAATGGGGTGTGGATTGGCATTATCTCATTTAGATAGATGCTGTACTGGTGCCTTTCTGACGAAGGGTGCAACAGAGGGAATTGGAAATACAAAAAGCTATTATTTGAGGGTAACCTTAAAATATGGAACCTTTTAGCTGTAAATGTATTGTATTTCCTGAAAGTATCTAAAAGAAAAAGAACGAACCATATACATAAACCACCATGCACACAAATAGGATCTTACCTGCAGTAGTAATTACGGCCTAGTTTAGCCCAGTGGTCCCTCACTATTTCTTCCACCCCCTGCTTCCGCACAGCCATGATGGACAACCATACCAGCACTGACCACAGACCGTCCTTCTCCCTGATGTGGTCCGAACCTGTCAAAATCAAGTTACCTGGTGTTAGAATTACTATTGAGGTATTGTCTTTCTTACAGCATCACTGATTTTACATTCAACATATGATCACAATATGGACAAAAATATTTGGCCAAACCTGCCATGACATTGTATACAAATACATATACTGTTCTTCAACATGGAGTTGGTCTCCCTTTTGCAGCTATAAGAGCTTCCGCTCTGGAAGGCTGTCCACAAGATTTTTGGAGTGTTTCTGTGGGAATTCGTGCCCATTCATTCTGTAGAGCATTTATGAGGTCAGGCAGTGATGTTGGACGAGAAGGCCTGGCGCGCAATCTCCATTCCAGTTGATCCCAAAGGCGCTCAATGGGGTCGAGATCAGGGCTCTGTGTCCGGGCCAGTCAAGCTCTTCCACAACAAACACAAACTTTATAGTTCTTCCTTTGTGCACTGGGGCAAAGTCGTGTTGAAATAGAAAAGTGCCTTCCCCAAACTGTTGCCACAAAGTTGGAAGCATAGCTTTGTCCAAGATGTCTTGGTATGCTGAAGCATTAAGAGCGCCCTTCACTAGGGATAAGAGGCCTGATTGAAACACCTGAATTCCAGGTGTGAACCACCAAATGGTTCTTTTCCTGTCCATATACAGTGTATGTTGCTTGGAATGACTTTTGTCAGTCAAACATGTCTAAAATATTTTGCATGTTGTACTGTTATTCAGGTCTGTTCTTGGAATGGGCCTCTACCCACATTATACCTGTCAGATCCTATAGTAGTCCCTTTCTACAAGAGGTATAATAGAGCTGAAATACAGTGCCCAGCAACTGCTACAGTCAATGAGTATACACCTAAAGAGTAACATATAGCAGGTGTACACAATAAAGTAGCCAACGTGTTTTCTTAATGCTTACACAAATCACTAGACATCAGTAACAGGGCTATGACTGATGACATTAAACCTCCAAACTTTCTAAACAGAAATAATGGTTAGGCCCCAAGAACTGATTGAGCGTGTGTTATTTCCCTTGGTGGAATGCCCATATATGGGTCTAGGAGAGCGCAATCTCTAGCCGTCTGTAAACAATGACTCCCATCTCCTTCTCTTCTGTGCTCTCTCTTTCCTTCTCTCTACCTCCTTGCTCTTTATATCTCTCTCATGACTCATCAGCAAAGGAGCTTTTCTGAGACTAGAAGTGTTTGCCAGCAGAGAGCACTCTTTCTTTCTGAGGTTAAATGATTCACTGCCCTGTCTTCCTTTTATAGCAGAAGAATGGAGGAGGTTCACACTGTGCCTGAAGTCTAACACACATTATAAATGTAACAGTAAGGCCTGTCTGAGGTGCGGCTGCTCATGATCAACAAGTTGATGACGCTGTAACAGTCTGTGTTTAGACATGACCAAAGTCACAGCTACTGGTGGGCTTTGTGGATACCATGGAAGGCCCTCAGCAGACATTTAGCAGACGATGTGATGTGGTGTGGATGTGATCTCCAGAGATGTGCCACTGAGAGGACAGTGACCTTTAGCAGTATTGCAGGACAAGTATGAGGACATTATTATAAAATTTAAGAATGTAATGTTCCAGAACTAGCATCTAACTAACATAGTGTTCCCAGTTAAATAAACACTATCATCAAAGCACTATCAATTTTAATGATGTAACTAAAATTGTGTGAAGCCATTCTCAGATATTCTAGCAATCTTAACAGGTTCAGATTTCTTGGAACACAAAGTTCCTAGACCGATAACATTCAGAATGATCTGTTAACCCAGAAAAACAAGCATTCACCTGTTCCAAAGCTTTCCTCTCCACAGAAGGAGCACCTGCCCGAGTCCATCAGGTTCCCGAAAAACCTCCAGCCTGCGGGGGTTTCATACAGAGCCACTTTCATGGCCTTGGCCACTCTGTAAACAAACAGCAGACACGAACATGAGCAAGCACAAACTGTTACAAACATGTTGTAATATTCGCTATTGTCTGAAGTGATGACAGGTTGGCATGGTGATGCATCTGGTATCGCTGCAGTATCACAGCTCCAGGGTCCCCATTTTAACCTAACTTGTTAAAAAGTAACTGTCTCTTTGGACTTTCTGGGGACAATCTGTCTTGATTTTCTGGTTTCCTCCTATTTAAAAAATGTGTGTATGAATGAATGAAAAGATGATGATGAAGAAGAACTTATGTATTGTTATGTACAAGGAAGTGTATAATAGCCTAACATCATTGACCCACTGATCCAACACTGGTTTTGAGATGTGTGTGAGATGGAAAGAAGCCCTGGAGACAAAGCCTTGAGTAAATTTGAAAAAGTTCAGTGCCATATTTGGACATTTATGCTCACAATGACCACAATATGTAAAGAAGAAAGCAACCTATGTTAGAGATGACACATTTATTAAATTTAAGAAAAGGAAAAGGCAGTGATGACGAGGAACCTGAGGATAATATGAAGGAGGCCATCCAATAGAAGACCAACAGTGATCTACATTGTCAGTCGTTGTGATTATCCACAAAAGAGAAGGTTAAAGATATACCTTCTTCACAACAGTACAGTCCATGACTGTTTTGCATAACACCTTCGGTCATGTATCATATTTTGTTCTTTTGAGCTGGGGACAACATGAAAATAACAGTTACAGATGTGCTACTTTAATAAAGCCAATGGAACTGGAAGGCTAAACTTTTACCTAATGTTTGTTTTGAGCTGAGGCCAGCGTTAGATCCATGCCTGAATGTAAGGAGATGGCGAACGAGATACAAGACTTGGACAAGACTACGAGGGGATGCAGACTATGGAAAACATTGCTAAACAATATTTATTAAGGATTACTTTTACTTTAACAAAAAGGCCACATGGTAGTACCAACAAATTACCAACTATTCTAGCATTTAAACCTCTGGACTTTATGTCTGAGGTTGAGCCTACTTTGAACAAATGCCTTAACCAAAGGAATACACAGGCATGAAGTTAATTGTGTCCAAGTTTATCTGGGTCCACCTATTTCTAATTACCAATCTCCTCTACTGTTTGTTGCTCTTGGATACCCCTCTACATAGATAACTATTTTCAGACACTGTAATCTGGCGTTAAGAGTGAAACAGGGGCTCAGGAATGGAGCAGAGCTTGGCCACAGCTGTTTACTCTTGGGGGGACTTACTAAATAAGAGTAAATCAGAGTTATTTGCTTGGGGACAAGGGCCTGGAATAGACATCCTGGCATGAGGACACAGGATTTCTGACCCTTCGACTTTGCTGATGACCTATTCTCACGTCTCTGGCCAACACAAACCGCATGTCCACTAGGATGCCAGTGTGTTTTGTGTTTTCAGATTGCAAGAGAGTGAGTCGATGTGCCAAAGAGCATGCAAGCCTGTGCAAGAGAGAAAGCAAGAAAGGATATCCTCAGCCTAAAAAACAATATTGTGTGTTTCTAAGACCACAGCATTTGGAATAAAACGTGACTTTGGTGTAGGAGTTTTGTGTTCGCAGCAGTTGGCTCTGACCCCCTTCTGGGAGAAGAGTTTGATTTGTGGCCCAAAACAGCTTCGTCTGAACTGACAGACAGACAGTTAAACTCTGCAACAGTGCTGTGCAAGCTTTCTGAAGAAAACGTCCTCCTCCTCCTTCTCCCATGCCCTAAGATGGTTGTTGTTTTGTTTATGAAGCATTTGTTAGATCAAAATGCTCCCAAGTGCAATGGAACATCTTAAAAATGAGGATGCGATTTCCAGCACGGCCTTCCCCACTAATCCCCGCTGAATGTGCTGCTACGGATAAATGAGTAAACACACAAACAAACACAGATGCAGGAGAGTGCAACCATAGCCCTGCATAAGGTTGCCTGGAGGTGAAAAATCCTAGCAGCAAAAATTCTACACCAAACTATCCCGACTTGTTTAGTTTTGTGCAAAACAGAAACTTGTTAGTCACTGAACATGGCTCCATGGCAACTTTGGCGAAGAGCCCATGCGTTCATTTCAACATAGTGGCACATCGGCTCTGTAATTGCAACACTTTTCCTGTTAATATGATGCATATGCATTGCTATATATGATGCACTGGCATGGTGCATATACACGGCACTTAATAAAACGCAACTGAATATAAAGTGAACTTATCAACGACTAGTGACGCAGTTTCAGCCCTTCGCCCCTCCGGAGTGGAGAGCAAACAGGCAGATGTTTCCTCTCTCCATAGTCACCTTTCATAACACACGCACACACTCACACATACACTCACATATGTGTACACTGCAAGCATAATTTACAAAATGCCGGGCCTTAATCCCTTACAATGTGCGGCAGATATGCAGATATGAAGAGAAGAAGATATGCATGAATGTGCTTGAGTATGTGTACGCATAGACATGCATGCATATCTTCTTAAACAGACACACATGCACTTATCTCTGGTGCTGAAGCACTGCTTCAACACAAACTGCTAAGTGGCTGAGCATTTAAACACCCAGATACAGATACACTTGTGATGGTCAGTGCCTAAAAAGGCTTCTAGTAGCAGAGAGCCCACACAACAGGAATCTCTGCAGACACACTCGCCTAGTGCTTCTGCAATATGCAGCTCAGAAACCTAGACTTAATCCTTTGTGAATAATAATTAAATCTTGAAATAAATAACCTTTTATGGAAATTTGATTTTAATCTCTAATTAAGTTTAGTTTGTGTTGTTAAGACTTAATCTTATATATACACAATATACACTACCGTTCAAAAGTTTTAGAACACTTGCAAATTTCTTTGCTTTTGTTTAGTGATTTATTTTCTACATTCTACAACAATACTGGGGATTTCAAAACTATAAAATAACACATATGGAA